>WIQG01000201.1:0-288495 GCA_014925785.1 Mycena galopus ATCC 62051
ATTGAAGCGGGCCATGGGAAGGTGTCACGGGCGAGATGGGCGAGAGAGGTGGTGGAGGCAAGAGAGAGAGACGTGGATGGCTTTGTTTGCCCATGGCCATCAAGAGTTGGGACGGCCATCATTTCCTTGGCGAAAACATCAAATCTCCCTATTGGGAAGTGGTTCTGCGGTGGTTCGGCAACAGTGGCCGCGATGCTCAAAGAATAAGCAGGGAAGGACCAAAAATATGTTTTGTATGCCGGTGCCCGGCTACAGAATGGGGGGAACGTGTTACAGCGGTTTCCGAAAAGCTTGTCAGTCGCAATCTTTTTTGGCTCGCAACCAACTTTTGATCGAGTGCTAAGGATTACCTGGTTTGGGAATCCGATCAGTCATGTGCTGCACTTGCCGTCGGCAATGCTCTCATTGCCGTTCTCAACCTACCTCAAAGCTTGTCCTCAAAATATTTTGTTTGCCTAAAAACTGGTTAGAACACTTACAGAAGATGTTTGGTGTATGAAGCCTGGGCAACAAAACATCTGGATTGTATAGTTGACTAAAAGTTCGCATTTCTGGCCTCGGCTTGGCGTAGCTCGGCTAGGCTCGGCTAGCCCGAAGCAGTAGTCCTTAGCCCGCCATCAAAAGTTGGTTGTGAGCCCAAAAAAAATAGCGACTGACAAGCTTTTCGGAAACTGCTGTAAATCCTAATTGAATGTCACGGGGCAAATACCAAACACGAACAACAATCAAACGTGCATTGCACAGCCATCGGTTTTGAGTGGTCAGCTTACAAAATGGGCTCGCTTCGCTCCCCCAACAAATTATATGGGAAACAACTGTGGCGGAATCGATCTGCACGCATCGTCGTTGTGTCGTCTCGTTGTAAGTTTCAAGTACGGCACCTTGAAACTTCTGCAGGATATGTTTAGACAGTATTTTAGGGTTTGTCATTATCCTCAAACCCAATATCGAGGAAGCAATCCACTCCTTTCAACGCTGCACCCCAAAAATTGAAAATTTTTATGATGTAAGTATTCTGCGCAAAATCGAATCGGAGTTCAAGATCATGAGGTAATGACATGAATAATTCACGTCGAGTATTAGTAATTAAGGCAGACTATGAGCGCCGAACTGCTTTGAGTATACCGGCTGGCGGCACGCGGGCCGTGACTTGACAGCCGTGGAAATCAATTCCGCTTGACAACCACTGTCGAAATCGAACCAAAACCGTCCCGCCTACCGTAACGGTATCGGGACTTGGCCAGCCTGGCGCGCCTCCGTGAAAGTGGCTACTTGGTCGGGTGGAAGACGCGATCGCCGCCGATGTTCAAGCGGCACTCGTTGATGCGATCAAGATGATGCCCCATCAAGGTGCAAACGGGACTCCCACGACGCATCGCCCTCTCCTTTGCTGCTACCGCGCTGTCTGTCGCCCGTCTCTGTCGCCCGCCCTAGCCCACGCCTAAGCCATTGCCGCCCACCGCCGGCCGCTTTCCCCTGACTCTAAGGACCCACACCGCACTCGACTGCTCGAGCGCCGCGCAGGCGTTTGAGTCCCTGCTCGCCCACCCTTGAGATATCCCGCTCCCAATCAGCTCCGCTCGCTCAGGACCAGCTTGCCAGCGCCTCGCGAATCACCTCGCTTGCCAGCCCGACGCCCCACTTACCAGTTCAACGCTCGCTCGTTAGCGCTACTCCGAGGCTGCAGATTTGCGGACGCGCGCGTCAGCACCACGCCCCGCCACCCCTCGAACCCCCTCGGCACCCCTCGTGCCCCGCTTGCCAACCGACGGCCCGCCGCCTCGACGCCGCCTTCTAAGCCCACGTCTGGTGCATGTAGTGCCAGTCTCGGGCCTATCCGCGATCTGCCGAGTCTGCCGAGTCCGTGGCGACCTCCGTCTCCCCCTTTTCTGTCTGCCTTATTACTGCTCCGTTCTCCACGAGCTCGCCTTCGAGTCCTGCTCGCGGCACTCGCACGCGGCGTTAACCAGTTCCGCATCAACACGGAGCGCCGTCACCTCGCCTGCGATGGGCAATCGCCGTCCCGATCTGACTCGTCAACGTCGACGTAAAGCCGGAATAGAGTCGGCGCGGAAGCGGTGGGAGTCCGGGGTCGGGGCGGCCACTCGCAGGCGGTGTCTACCGCGTCGGTGAGCAACTATGCGCCGTACACCTCTGATAACCGTCATCCCCTTCTCTTTCCCCCTTCGCCATCGTCTCTACGAGTATAAGAGTGTGCGCGATGCTGACGTGATTTAATTTACCACATCCCCCAATTAGAGGTGGCGGCACCAAACCCTGGACGTCCGACACCGGCACGCACCAGCAAATTTTTGTTGCGAACAGCGTCGGAGCGGGCAGGAGGTGAGTGGTTTTTACCTGATTTCTTGTTCCATTGGCGTACGAGTTCGAGCGCGCGTCTCTTGCCCTTGATTCCGATCTTCTTGCGCGCATCCTCTGCTTGGTCCTTTCGCACGCGCTCTGTTTCCTACGGCTGTTTAGATCAAGTCATCGCGTCGGACACGTTCACCCCTCGTGTCCCTCGCCGTTCCCTGCTCCTCGTCTCACACGATACATACCTGCTGCAAACGCGCTCGCTCTCGACACTCCGTCGTGCGAGCTCAGAGTTCTACCCCCTCGTTTTTGTATTTTCGTCTGACGCCGCTGGGATTTTCGATCGTCGTCGGGGGGAACCCACCCTTTGTGTTTTCCTTGGCACGATTTCTGGATGACGGTGTAGCGATAATTCCGTATTTCCATCTTGGCGCGCCTTCAGTCGTGGGTAGGTCGGGCGATAATTTCTTTTATTCGCCGTATAACCTTGACCCCGTGGTGTGCACCTTGCACGTAACGTTTAGTACGTATGCTGATGAATTGATATCGATCTCGTCACGACCATTCCTCGAAGCCGCGAGCGAATTCAATGTCGTCTCGATGACATTGAAGTGTGGAGAAGGAGCGCCACAGGTTGTTCGTCCGCTCTCCATGCACTCTTGTATTGTCCACTGGCCACTGCTCGAATCCGATTTCGCTGATCTCACCCACCCCGCACCTGGGCCATGCCATGCCGTCTTGGTTGATTCGCTTCTTGACAGCCCAACCTCAGAAGAGAAGAAAAACTTTCATGTCAACGGTGGTACTCTTGCACTGGCACGGGTCACAATGTCACCACAGTCCTGGGGCTTTCTTGACAGATGCAGGCATGACATGCAGAGGGGCTAATTATAAGAGTACTCGGCCGAGGACTCTGGCGAGGTTTTCCCAACCTCAAAAGAGAAAAAACCCCTTTTATGTCAACGGTGGTGCTCTTGCGCTGGCACGGGTCACAATGTCACCACAGCCCTCTGGGGCTTTCTCGACAGATGCCGGCATGACATGCAGAGGGGCTAATTATGAGAGTACTCAGCCGACGATTTTGGCGAGGTTTTTCAAAACCCGACTGAGCGACAAATTCGGGATATATAAAACGACGACGACGGAACCCCAAACACGAACCCCCACTCGTAATACTAAACCGCTAGCGCCTACCCTGGCTGAGCGTAATATCTGAATAATCAATCAATCATTCAGGCTGTCTCTGTTGCCATAGCAGCGAACCTTGGCAGCGGCGGTATCGCATTCGAGCAGTTCTGAGTTGGTCGGACTCCATAAATGTTCAGAGTTTGCCGTGTTCGGAATACCAGGACACCAGATGCACTTAGTGTTAGTCTCCTCTTTGGTCTTGAGAATGAACCTTCGGTGCGACCGGTTTTCCCTGCTCGGTGTCTTTTTTTTTGGTCACGATTCGGAACTGTCATTCCTGAACAGATAGCGACAGATGACATTTCATTACAGGTGTCATAGGACGGTGGACGCTCTGTTCCTGCATATTAAAGTGCCCCGTAAAGCCACCCACCCATCTCCAGCCCCCTGCCCACCGAACGCATCGAAGATGAAGTTGGCCGCACCGATCTCTCTGGTTTTCGGCGTGTGCGGTGCGTCTCCAACCTGTTCGTATTCGTTGAATAGTTACTTGACTGACGCGTCCCCCAGCCCTCCAAGGCGCAAACGCAGGTGTTATACTCGTCCTACCAGCTCCCACTTCATTCCCACCTGCTCCAAGCTTCAGTTCAATTTCCCTTCCCTCGATTTCCCTTCCCTCCGGCTTCAGCCTCCCGAGTCTCTCGATTCCCACCAGTTTCTCGATCCCCACTGGCAGTTTCTCGATCCCCATCCCCACCTCCTTCCCCTCCGCTTCGCTGAGCACTGTCTCCGAGACTGCCTTTGCCTCCGTCAGTATTGGAGGCGTCGCCTCAGCCGATGGCGCAACGACATATTTCCTTGAGTACGTTGAGGGTGTCAATGGGGTCACGCGAACTTTCACAGGTTGGTTTTCCTTCGTCTGCTTATGCCAGCTAAAATTGGGCTTACCGTCAAATAAATACGTTTTCAGAGCAGCCCTTCGCACAAGGGGCCACTGTATGGCGCGACGACCAACTCCACGAAACCTGCTCATTGGATGGGAAAGGCATCGCAGTCTGTAATATCGCAAATGAGACCTCGTTCACGGGTACCGCCATGCCGATCTTCACGGTCGGCGCTAATAATCCCGGTATCGGCGGAGGGGGCTTAGGAGGCGGGAGCGGGTCTGGCTCTGGTGGAGGCAGCACTGGGGGTGCACTGAGAGTGAACGGCGGGGCATCCGTTGGCTGGATGTTGGTTGGTTCTGTGGCGGCCATGGTTGCTGGGATGAGATTAGTGCTCTGAAAATCCGTCGCATTCCAAACTTCATCCGATAAAATATGGTCTATCCTTGATACCCATACGAGTGGAGACGCAGATAATATATCGAAAAGTTGGCAAGGGTGAATTAGGCGAGCACAGCACCAGGAAGGACGAATTCGTGGTCAAGGGCTGTCCCATATGGTGCGCGTATTCCGGAGAGGCAGACGATCGACGGTGCATGGAGGTTGCGTCATGCGGGGACGCGGCATATAGGAAGACAAAGGGGTCGACGTGCCCTTGGGTGGGGCAGCCTATATAAATATAGCAAGAGTTCCGTGAGCTCGCCGTCGCTGTAGATATTGAGGATGTCGGAGCCGTGGAACTAATGGTCAAGAGATTGTCAAGATAGAGGAGGAACTTGTAATACAGCACCCATGTCGGGTACGGATTTGAGACGTTTGCTCACTCACAATGCTGATATTTGGTCCTCTGGTTTCAAATACAGTGATGTCGAGACTTCCGAGTATTATTCTATTTGCCGGGCTTGTCTTATGCAGGTTTCCGTTACTCTTTGCAATATATTGCGGCGTTTCCTTCGGCTGGCGTAATTCTTGGCTCTCTGGCTCGATCTTTTGCTTGCTGCCTGCCTATCTACCGCCCATTGGTATCCTGCTCCTGATGTCGGACACGGAATTCTCGCGCGCGCACCGCCCGGTGAAACTCGCACAGCCCTGTGGTTGGAAATGGAACTTTTTCCATTTCTAATCACCGGGCCGTACTACGACTAGTACTCAATTGATCTTTTATTATGGCAACGGCGGATTATTCAATCCAACCCGCTTCAAATGACGAACACCTGCCGTAGATCGCCAACTTGCCAATCTTGGACTGCGGGCTGGGCTGTAAGCTCCACCTAGGCTCCATCCTAGCTCCACGCTCTATAATGTACCTCTGGGCCTCGATCCTTCGGATCAGACGCTCACTGCTTGCACCAGCCGACGCAAGACCGCCCTTGTAACCAACCTGCGGAAAAAACGACGATTCTGACTGGATTTGTTGACGGCAAACTACGAACGGACAGTTTTTGCTTGTAGATCAAATTGTGGAGCCGAGACTTACAGCATAACGAGGTACGAGTTAAATTTACTGTAGGGCCTTTTTATAAAAGACTAGCCGAGACTCGCGCAATGTGAAACGGCCCCCCTACTTGATCGGAAAATTCCATTTGCTCTATTACAGTCCGCCTTCCGTCCCCTTTCACCCTACCACCATGTCCATGAACGAGGTCAACATTGCATACGGGCAGTACGTCCGAGTCCCTCATGTTCTTCAGCCCATTAACACGACATAGACGTGTTGATCGTTCCTTCTACGTGGCGGCCATCGGTGAGTTGGATTAGATGTCCCTCATTCATCGCTGAGGACCACAAAAGCTCTCTTGGTCTATGACTATCTCCTGACACTCGAATGGGAGGTACGGTACATTTGGAAGCCGCCTCATCGAAAGGCGACTGCGTGGTATTTGTTTGTCCGCTATTTTGCCCTCGGTGCCAACGTGGCGCTGTTCGCTCTGTCCTTTGTTAATTTTCCTGCTGAGGCATGTCGGTATCTCCATGTTATGAACGCGACAACTCACTCCCTATTTCAGACGTAAGGACTTCTGTGCTCTTAAATTGGTGTAATATTAGAATGAACTGCCCGCAGCTGCCTCACACTCGTTAATGTCCATGACGTGCTTTGGATAGTGCAAGTGTTGGCGATTGACCGTGCGCCTTACCCCTCCCATCCCGTCTTCATTGCTCTCATTGAATAGCAGTTACTCTGATCCTCAGGATATTGGCAATGTATTCGTATGACAGACGAATTATCTGTATTATCATGGTTACAACGCTGGTCGCAATTGCTCTCTATATTGTGAGCGCATCTTAATCTTTTTTCACCACTGTCATTACTTTGCCTCTAGTGGTCGGCCGTGCGTTCCGAGCCTCCTCTGGTGTATAAGACGAATCTTCCTGGTTGCCACACCGCTGTCACGAGCTCTCGGTGCGTGCAGATATCATGATTCTGAGCCGCATACTGAAATGAGCTGCAGGCAGATCCGTACGCATCGCTTGCGATTTTTTTTTTTTTTTTTTGACTTTCCGACTTCTTTCTTTCAGGAACGGCGGGCTCATGGGAGGCAATGTGGGCCATGCATATCTGGATCTCATCAACCCTTCTAAAAATGTCGTAGGCTCTTAGCGGACCTTGTGTTTCTTGGACTCACCTTATACCGCGCCTATATCAATGCTCGCGAGGAGAACAAACACCTGACGGGATCTCTCTTTCACGTTGTAATTCGCGATGGTGAGTGTCTTGCAAGTATCCGAGGAGCGCCTGGACTCACCTTGCCACCATCATTAAAAGGTGTCATGTACTATATGTTGAGTTACAGTCGCCCGCTCGAAATTTCCTGATCCCCGACGCCTTCCTCCAGCACAATTTGTCTCGCAAATTTAGCCAATATCTTGATGTATTGTGTATGTAGGAGGGTTCAGCTCTTCAGTGAAACCGCGCCCTGATTCAAAAATATAGTTCGGCGATGTAGTCTGTGGATTTATTTGCAACAGTCCGGGAATCAGATCTGATTTCCTTTTGTGCAGATTGCCAATTTAAACTCTGGACTGTCATCATTCACAATCGCGTACGCATTATTCCTGGTCATCCATAATTCACCCATTAGGCGTTGCTCAGGATTTCGGTTACGGCGATCTGCCGACTGATGCTCAACCTTCACAGGGCCGCGTCCACGACAAATGATTCGGCGGTCGACGCGCTGTCCCCTACTATACAATTTGCTCAGAGGCCAAATTTGGACACTAATGAGGCCGGAGGCTCCGAGTCCAGTGGCACAACTTCATGTTCATGATCGTGCGAGTGTGTTCAGTTTTATGTCCCATGTGTACCATAGAGTTTTTCAAATCCTTCCCAGGATGAGTGAAATCCCGAAAAGGCGCTTAATTGGGCCGCATCCAATTTGAACGGCGACAGGAAGGAATTCAGTCTCCTGATCCCACTTCCTGAGTCTGGGAAGACAGAGTCGCGGAATTCCAGAGTAAATTCTGAGCTAGTTTGAGTTAAATTCAGTAACACATAGTACCGTTGAGCCAGGAGAATTTCAACAACCCAATGTCCAGTGATGGGCATTCCGTCGACTGCCGAGGCGAGATACGACGTTTCATGTGACGCTTTGAAATTTGGAATTCGGAAGGGATTGAGTGAAGTTCATTTGAAGCTGATCCTTCCTGTACTATCGGTGACTGGGTAGTGGGCCACCCCTAGGTAGTGGGCCACCTGCAGATATATCAGGAGGCAATTGAGAACAATGGATGTTTGACCTGTAGGGACTGAGTACGACCTTGAAAGACATCCCATACCAAATTTCAACCCAAAATGATGCTTTGATCCAAATTTACGCGACATTTGATCGGCATTTGCAGCGTGTGAGCCATCATTTCTTAATCTCGCCTTTCGGCCGAGGCTTGCGACCGGTCTTACTCCACCAATTCTGCACCGTTTCGCGACTTCCTGGGCTCTTTATGCTGCCCTGATGCGGGGCATGAACTTTTGATCGGTATAACAATACTCTACATGATTGGGGCGTTCAGGAGACCAAATAATACTTGCTTGTCATTCTGGCTGGCTCCAGCAAACAGCACTCATATCTCGATATCCATTTGACACACGGTCCTGCCAGCTTGCATGGGTAATCTGGGTATGTATCACTGGTCTTTAAGCATTACTCGACTTTTTTACTTGGTCAAGTTGCTTCTCAGCATGGACAATTACCCAAAACCACCAATTTCAGCAACACAGAAGTCGAAGTTTTTTCGGATGAGTTGGTAGGCACTTGGGAAGGATATATGCAGTTGGATACGTCCATCTACATCTCATTGTCCTACCTGCAGGTTATTTCGGGCTTATACCCCTCTTATCTCTGGCTAGGACATCAGTTTGGTGATGTCTGCCATTTTGGCCAATTTCATCTCTTCTAAACCACATTTTTATACCCTTTCTGAAGTCCAGATATACATGGCAACTATCCATAATTAGAAGTAGAGATCTAATCCTCTAAACAAGATACATTTTGGTACCAATTTGGGCCTCAGCGACTCGTCCAGCGAGGTGGCCCACTACCCAGTTTTTTACTCCTTTAGGCATCTCAGCAGGAAAAAATTCAAGACATGCCAAAAGCGTCATGTAAATTCTGCCAATCACATCCAGACAGCTTTTAATAGGTGTTGATTCACTATGAATGCTCCAAGGGCATCCTAAGTCCCCAGTCATTCCTGCCCAGAGCCATAAACATTAAGGTGGCCCACTACCCAGTCACCGATAGTATCATGGATGCAGCGTTCCTCTACTCCGTCATTTAGATTTGGAACTACAGCACGAGGTCTTCGAGGATTTTGGAATCCGCGAGGCATCCCTCTTCCGCACGGCCGTTCTGGATTCCAGTACCGCCGAAAACGTCGGTTTGCCATGGACGTAATTGACGAGCCTGATGTTGCGCCAGATCGGTATTGGTGACTGCGAGACATATCTGAGGCGGGCACCGAACTTGGTAAATTGCAATTGCCAGCTGGATCTCCTCACCTATGGGGAGAGAATATCCGCCTCCGCCCGAGATCAGGCCTCCCTCCTTGAAATCGTTGTGCTGGAATATCCTGGGTATTGACAGGTCAGTCCCAGTACCGGAACAACCTCGGCGACAGAGTCGTTTACGAGGACTCCCACCAGGAGGCATTCCCGATTCAATTCCTCTTTACTATTACGTGCCAGACAAACTCGGAGCAATTCGCGATTTTCGGGTGCGTTCGGCATTTCTTCCATCGGATTTTTACTTACTTTTCGCCTTTCAGTATATTTGACTGCATATATAACCTCCTAGACTCTGCCTTTACGCACGTATCCGACGGTTATAGTTTACAGACTTCTCGCGACTGAATTGAGCATTCAGTATTGAACTCTGGCCATCGGTCGCTCGTGAAAGCTCTAAAAGTTCCATTTATTTACTCATATGATGTTCATTGCTCCGAATCGAAGTCCACAAGTATCTAATTTCTGTTGAAAGACAGGGGCAACTCGCACATAAGTCACCGCGTTGCAGAAGAGGTGTTCCTGTATGTCTATGTTTCTGCAGTCGCGTGTCGGATCATCTGGCCGCCTGTTGGACAAAACCTTCTGCAACGCCTGGGGTTGTTCCCTTCCGCCTCTGCCGAAATGGTTTGGATCATTAATTTAAACTTGAACGAAAATAATAACGACAACAACTCGGGCTATACATTAGAGCCCACTCCTTGTAATTTACTACAGCCATGGTGCTCGCGCGCAATTAAGTCGACATGATCAGCATGAGAAAGTAACCCTGCATCCGGTTTCAGCTTTTCAGGAGAATAGAATGAAGAAAGAAAGAGGCACGAACGTCATTCCAACGTTGGGTGTGTTGCATTGGCGGATGGAGGCTGTATAGGTACGATCAATGGTTGGGCTCGCGAAGGAAAGACTAGGGGACAACGCACGACCACCATTAGTCGGATTCGAAAACGCATGGTTGCCGTCGCAGGTGCTCTGCAAGTTGTCGTTAGAGGTTAGAGGGGGTTCTAAGAAAATGGTGGCGTACTGTGAGGCAATTGTTGCCCGAGCAGCTGCTGTCGGAAAAGGAGAATGTCATGCCGACCTGGAGAGTGGAAGTTGGTACGGAGTACAGAGTGACGCCTATTGAAAGAAGGACGTACGTTGAAACCGTCCACCCGCGAGAGATTGCATTGTCTGAACGACGGGTTACTTGGGGGATGTTAGAGAGAATTGATCATGTTCGAAGCAGAGCCACGAACTCGAAGCTACATCGTTCCGTCAGACGCGAATTCAAAACAGACCGAGAGGTGAAAAAACGCACCTGCACTCGAGAAGGGTGCATCCGCCGCCTGTGAACGAACTAATGTGAGAGGTATACCATCTTGTTGCACGACCATATACTTACCATCGGGAAAGCTGATTATTCAACCAATCAGAGAGGTATTCATAGAGCTGAGAAGGCAAGACTCACCCGCAAGTCCCGGTCTGGCCAAAGATACGCCACGACAGTTGCTGTGAAGCACGGGTCAAGAACTGCTGTCAGGTTGAGAACATAGGAAGCACTTACAGCTTCTGGAACCACAATCGACGTAGCGCCACCGTTCCCGATGGCGGCCATGGTCGTCGTCACAGTCCCGGCATGAAAGATGGGCGTGATCGTCTTGGAGGAGCAGGTGTTCTTAACAGTAACGAGATGGTTTGCGCTGGCGACAGCGGCGAGAGAGGCAACAGCGACAATGGAGAGTAAGCGAACCATGATGGTGACAGAGAAAATGGAAGAGGAGTAACTGTAAGTGAGGGAGGATGAAAACTGTAGGAGCTGCAAATTTCAGGACCGTTTTTATACTGGACGCCAAGCCGGACGATTTCCGAAGCTTCCCGGATCGGGAGGCGTAAGCGTAGCAACAAATTGGTAGCAGATCGGGAGTGCCGAATGTGTGTGCGATCGACAATCAACCCATTCGAATCCACGCGTGGTCTCGCGTGGTTGACAAACATGGGATAGCGACTTGAATTCACACACACCACTACTCTTGAGCCCGTAGAAAATGAGCGTCTCAAGAACAACCTTTCAACGATGCACGGAAATTCAGTCCCAGTCGGGGCCGGGCCGATTTTTAGCGACAGCCATCAAGCCTGGTAGATATCGCAGTTTCGGTGCGTGATTCCGTCACGAGCTTCCGCAGTCGCATTGAAATCTTTCGTAAGTTTCAACCCCAGTTTCATCAGCCGGCGGGCTTGGCAGGCTCGAATCCGCACTCCTGTCAACCTCGAGATCGGTTCGCATACTGCACCATAACCTTCAATGTCGACAATTTCAGTATTGAAGGTTTTTAGGCGCTTGACATGGCTCAACTGTCTTACACCATTAATATTGTGCTGTGGCCTTCCCGACGTGATCTGAGAGCGTATCTATAGTTCTGGATTGTTGTGGTCGGCGGGTCTCACCTCTTTCTACCGATTCGGCTGCCTCGAAAGTCGAAGGTTTCAACCACCGATGGGACTGTTTCTAAATACACCCAGAGGCTTAATTGCACGGATGATTCTATAATTTCTATTGAAACCCGTGCGTGAGTCACCGTTAACCAGGAAGTTGAACCGAATTACCACCATTCAAGCCACCGGCGGAGGTATGAAGCTGCCGGCTGTATGGAGCACACCCTCCAGCTCATACACGAATTGCTGCAAAACGCGTGGAGCTCGCAGCACACGGCCGAATTGATAGGTTTCCGCAAAATCTCCTTGAACGCCGGGAGTCCATGGAGTGGGATTTGTGTTGTAGGACCTTCCGCGTTTCGTAGTTCATGATATGTATCTCAATACTTACATTTCAGTAAACCGCCTTGGCATACCATGCCAAGGCGGTTTATCCCGACATACGGGACGAGAACAAATCCGCAGCGGGGGGTGGCACAGGTGTGGAGCTAGGTCCATTCAATGGTGGAAAGCGCACGGTCTGGGGAAGCCGGGACCATGGTGGTAGAGCGGTCGTAGCAGTTGCCAAGTGATTGCAGCCATGGATCCAAGAACGCGAAATCTTGATCCGAGCTCCAACATTTATCAACTATCATAAATGTTGTGGAGTCTAACTACAAGTGAGACTAGATCCGAGCCTCCTCGGATCTTCGGATCGCAAGTCCCTCCTCCTCACGACGCTTTCTCTAGCCTGGTAAGGTGACGAAAAGGAACGGACAAGTACTTGTCTTCGTAGCGCTTCGCCGTGGGTCTTCTCTGCTTGTTGTACATGTGGGTTGTGGCCGACGCCGAAACTCCAACTTTCCGATTTGAAGAATACGTACAAGGCCCCCGCCCCTAAAAAAGCAAACTCCCAGGCTTGGTACATAAATGTGGAGTTCAAATGTCTATATAGTGTGTGACACACTTTCAGATTGCCGGAGAGTTGCTCTTTGTACCACGTTTTCCGTCAACTTGAACGCGTCAATGGGATCAAACATTTCTGATGAGCTGAAAACAAAACTTTTCACTGAAAGAGTAAATGTGGCAGAATGTTGCGCTTCTAACTTTACAGCTATTTGCGGAACATAGGGCGCGGCCTGTTTTTTTTTTTTTTTTTGTGAGCTTTCACGAGATCGGCTTTTGTGAGCTCAGTTCTCGACCATTTCCCTTGAAAGTTAGCTCATTCGATTCGGACGGAGAATACGGATGCCTTGACGTTGCCCGATTTTTGCTAACAGGCTCAAAATGATTTGGTGGGTCAGATTGGGGTGTTTTTGTATATGTGAGAGCAGAATGTGTGCCAGAGTGGTAGTAGTGCTCCGATTGAGCTAGATTTTTGTTCTGGTGTACTTTAGTGTATTTCGGAGGACGTCACATGCCGGTATTTTCAATGTGAGCTGTACTTCAAATATATGGTGAGTTGCAGCTGGACCAATTTCCCATGACTAAGAATGTGAGCTGTGGATTTGAAGTATAGCTCACATTAAAAATACCGGCATGTGACGTCCTCCGCAATACACTAAAGTACACCATAACAAAAATCTAGCTTAATCAGAGCACTACTACCACTCTGGCACACGTTCTGCTCTCACATATACAAAAACACCCCAATCTGACCCACCAAATCATTTCGAGCCTTTTAGCAAAAATCGGGCAACGTCACGGCATCCGTATTCTCCGTCCGAATCGAATGAGCTAACTTTCAAGGGAAACGGTTGAGAACTGAGCTCACAAGAGCCGATCTCGTGAAAGCTCACAAAAAAAAAAAAAAAACAGGCCGCGCCCTATGTTCCGCAAATAGCTGTAACACAAAGGACATTTCTCAAGTTCCGGGCATGGAATTTCCTCATGTGTTCGTCCCTAAAATGTGGAGTGAGATGTATCCTTCCCTATTACGCGTTAGTCTCTCGCAGACAGACACTTCAACATATGATCTCGTAACTCGATTTGTTGAAATTACGCGTGACCGCCAACGATTTTGCAAACTGCAATAAAAGAATATGTCCGTAAAATGAACGCCACATAACTGAAAACCACTAATTGTCGAGCAGAACGTCGATCTTACTGAGATGGCCCGGAATGGAAAGCTTGATCCCACTATCGGCAGAGACGAAGGTCTGAGTCGATGATAATTTTTCGTGCAAAAAATCACGCCCGTGGCATTGGCCCCAGTGGTCACTTACCATGGTCGGTGGCGCTGCTCGGTTGTCCTCGCTGGGATTGCGCCCCTTTTCATTGGCAATTTATTTCCTTCTTGGCGTTCCTGGTCTCAACCTTGCCCTCCCTTTCCTTTTCTTCCTCGCACTCCATATAATGTACAACAATTACCTTCCGGCGAGACTGGAACATCCCCCCACTATACTGAGCCAAGAGTTGGCCTCTCCGTGTGCCCGCCGATGCCCGCCGATTTCCTAAGACAGACATCCAAGCATGCCGGTACGCCCACTCTTTCGCAGACCCAGAGAAGGAGGTACTGCCGTGACATAATTTAGCTCGTTCCGGCGCCTGATCAAGATAGGGATTCAAAAAAATGCATTATGCGTTGTGTCAGACAGAAAAACATAGGTGTAGAGGAGAAAACTATATAGTTACATTGTGCGCTACATGGGTACGCTACCGTCGATACAATGGGCAGAGACGACCTCGCCGTCTTGGGACGCGGGAAGAGCGCACGGCATAGAGCATGGGCCAAGGACGCGAACTGGAGCGCGTCGCGGTTCGCAGGACGCCGCTCGTCCAAACCGCATGCGATGGGGTGCGGTCTATTTCTGCTCATCGGTTCGCTGGTGGAACATCATGCAGGATGTAGGATGCAGAGACCAGGAGGCACAACGTCTCGGCTTTAACATATCGGATGCACCCGGCTGTCGAGTCTAAGCGCACGAATAAGCCCGCGAGGAGAGACGAAAGGAATAGGCAACGCACATGTCGGACGTTGGCGTGCGTGTTCGCGTGATAGTACTCAGATCCAGCTAATGAAAATGGGTTTTATGGAACGGTGCAGCGCAGGGATCACAAGGGGAAGCCGCGGTGCGGGATTCCGTGACTTTGCAGGACGGCGGACAGAGTGAGGGCCCAGGTCTTCCAGAGCTGTTTCCTGCGCGCGAGGTGGTGTATGGCTTCGTTGAGCTGCTGCTGTTGCTGGAAGAACTTGCGTTTACGGCTTTTACGCACGGCGAGCGCGTTCAGACGACGGCTGTATAGTTTCTCCTCGGTGGCTACGCGTTGCTCGCGTCGGGGGAGATTGGACCACTCATCCAAAGATTGAGAAGGAAACTGCGGGAAGGCAGACTCCTCCTCAGAGGACACATTGAAGGTCGCCCACTGGTGTGTAGGCGGGGGGTGAATATCTTCGCTCCGGCTGAGGGTCGATGGAGGCGTGAACGGACCCAAGGCATAAGGGTCGTTGTGATTGAGCCCAACGGAAGCCGCTGAGGGCGCCGCTGTGTAGGATCCTCAGAAAAGACCTGGGACGGTCGTTAACGACGTACGAGGACCCCACCGAGTGCGATGGGCGGCACTCCCATCTCCGAGTCCCTCGAGCAAGCCTTGATTCGTGACGTACATGTTGCCCTTCACGTTGCTGGACGTTCCACCTTCAATTCGGATGCGGCTACCGGTAAACGCAAAGGACATCCTGAGGACGATGGTACCGAGACCACTTGACTCATTTGATGGTAGGCCCGTGACGGCGGGTTTGCACGGCCCGTGGCGACACGTGGTTAAAAAGTTGCTCAGCACGATCGACGGGACGGCCCACGGCTAGTTTCGACATATTTCCGAGGGCTCTTCATCGCGTTTCTTGGAAAGTTACCCCTTGAGCTACTCTGAACGCGCGGTACCCGTAAAGGTGGCTCTCATGCCATTGTGCCAAGGCTGGGTTATAACATGTGCTTGCAAATAAATTCTACCTTTCCAATTGCCATGGCAAGAGTTCCGAGCTTCACCGGATGCTTAGCTTTGAACCGAGTGAATGCGAAGGAAGTTGTAAAAGAAGTAAAAGACCACTCTCACGTAAATCAAGCCATCACAATCGGCATTGCCGGCACCATTTGAGCTTGCCTTTTTTTCGCCACCAACAAATCGGTAGGCGAAGACGTAACAGTCCTCAATACGCATAGACTGTTTGACATACTCTCTTGCCAAAATACGCTGTTCGCGCTCGGTTGTAACTCACCCGTGTCATGGCCATTACGGCCGTGGTTCGACGGGCCGTCGGGAAGAGAACTTGTGCCGCGGCAGTGCTGTTGAGTGCCCCAGAAAATCCTGGCCGGGACGGGCACGGCACGCGTGGCATGGGTGCCGTTGAACCATGACCACGGCAGGTCTATTTGATGACAACTGGATAGAGTCAATGTCAGCTGCCCCGGACATAGAGCAACCAGATGGGCAGTACGGCCGAGTAATTATTGGTCAGAGAAGCCGGTGTGAAAGGGCGCTCATACCAGCTCTTCAGACGTTGAGTATTGATGAGGGTTCAACTAGAAGAGAGAATCAACATTACTAGTACTGTAGAGTTGGGGGTCGTGACTGGACTCGAAGTTGCTGGACCTTGCTGGGGACAACGGCACTGTGAAATGCTGGGAGTGCCCTTGGAATCAACTTGGAACAAGATGCCTCTGAGTCAAAAAAGCACAGTTCCCCTTACATGGCGCAGGCTTGAGTCGAACGAGCGTACCTGATGTACTTAGAGAGTTCTGATGCCTCATGGATCGAAGGTATGTACGCACCACGCGCCTCTGGGCCGTTTCATTTTGTGCCTGAATTCAACTCGGTGTTATACGAGAGCAGGGACCCAAGAGTTCACTTGCACGAAACTCGCATGCGGAAGCACTGTCGTTCTCTCAAGAACGAAAAGAATGTTCTCTGCATTTACGTTCGCGGCTGGACCAGGTTTCACATCCAATGTTACATTAACTGCTTTAAGAATTTGAGTGACCCAAGGGCCAAAAGAAAAGAATCTTGCCAGGCGAAAATTTGGGATCCGAAATCTTATGGCCCAGGTTCGAGTCGAACGAGAGTCCCCGCGGTAATTGCTTGCATGCAAAGGAATGTCTTGCAGGTGCGCACCCCGCGCCTCTGGGCCTTTCCTTCATCCAATGGCACGCACGAAGTAATTAGGTAAGTTGACGGTGAAAATGAGGCACGAACTTGGCCTATGCCACCACAAAAGGTAAACCGGTTGCCAGTGCATAACGCAGGCTCCAGTCGAACGAGGTCCCTGCAGTACACGCGTTGGCAGGATGGTGTGTCTCAGGTACGCATCACGCGCCTTATGGAACTCGAATGTATGACGCGGATGAGTACCAATCTGACCGATGGTAGCACCAAAAGGGCCCAGCTTTCTCATCTAGAGCCCGGGCTCGAGGCACCCTTGCCTTACTCAATGTACTGTCATGGGTCGCAGGTGCGCACAACACGCCTCTCGGCCTTTCATGTTTACAAGTCGTTTGACGCGCAAAACGGGCACAAATCTGACCTATGCGAGCACAAAAAAGCAAACCTGTCAGATCCATGGCCCAGGCTCGAATCGAACGAACTCCCTCATTCATGCTTATCACCCGCCTTGGCAAAGATAAAACAAAGATTCCCAGTGCCTCAACCGATGTTCCCCCCTCTCCAGAACCTCTCCAACCCATTCCTCCCTTGGCCTCGAACCCTTACGATTTATGCTCTTTTCCGCAAGGTAGACCGCTTGTTTTCTCAACCGTCGCCTCCTGGCATACACTTGGCGGTCTACTGCGAAAACTAAAAATTCTAGGAAATCAATTATTCTTGCTGAATTCTCGCTGGGCTGGATTTGGGTGGTCTCCTTTGCGCCAACCAAGTCGATATGATGCATTTTGAGCTCGATGGGTCTTTCCGTTTAACCGTTAGCCCTGTTGCGGAAATCTTTTTTTGCCTCAATGTCCGTCGCAACAACGAGTGATCCGGACGCACCAAAACGCATTCTCCTCGCATGTTTGCTCTTGCCGCTCATCAAAGTGTCCTTTGCACGATTGCTCGGCCCGGAATTCCTGTGGCTGTTGGGGATTTCTTGCTCCTATTGGTCAATCGATGTTCTCAAAACGAAAACTCAAGTGAAACTCTCTGGGCCCCATCGCTTCCAACCTGGCTTGAGTTGTCGACCTTCTTCGTCATAGTGCCTCACTTATTTTCGTCCCGCGACCTTAATGCCTGCTTAATATCCCTTCCAGGCGTCGGGTGGCGAAACAACAAAATGCCAGTAGACTGGGGGCCCTCGTACACGAACAATTGCTTTGGCGCAGCTCATCTTGACTACTCGCAGCGCACTTCCTACATAGCCTTCGGACCTTTGTGGACCCGAAGCTAGGTGGATCCTCGGCGCGGCGGCCTACAGTTTGCGCCTCCCAAAGGATCATCGTGAACCATTTCAACTGCGCAGTTTAACACTACACAGCTGGTGGGATAGGACTGTATCATGGAAGCGAGGTCGTTCGCATTGGATTAGACTATTATCTTCCAATTGGAGTTTGTAGCGCTTCGGAATTCAAACTCGTGGTGTCCGCTTTGCGCATGCAAGAGGAAGAGAAAGCTTCAAGGATTAGCACTGGGCCACGATCGGCCTGCATTCACAAACCTCAAATACTCTTGGTTCTTGGGCTCGTGCTCCGGAGGCCTCCAAAGGTTTTCTTTCCGTTTCAGCATTGTCTTTTTATTCATTACGCATGAAAAGAGTTATTTGTGTTGGTCTAGGTTCTTCTTCGCTTGGCGCCAAGTAAAGTTGATATGACCATAAAACGCACTGCTTTGCGCGCCAAAATATAGCTCGTTAGCTGGGCGCTTTTGTGTCCAGAAGCTGTTGCTGGCAGATGTTTACACTTGGAGGAATGCAGGCACATGCCATCCATCCGTCTCTTGGAGGAATGCACGCACATGCCATCCATCTGTCACTCGCATGTCACCCATTTTTTCTTCTTCATCCAACAACATCGCCCCGTCACTACATCCCCTCGCACCAGCGCACCAGTAACCCTCGTCCTCTCTCCCTCGGAGATCTTCCTGGTGCTTCCCAGAAGATCTCTCAAAGCTTTCCCAGCCCACCATCTCTTGTTCTCCATTATTTCTTAATCACTCTCTTAGTATATTTCTCAACGGTCATTTAGCTATCTTCTTTTTTGTTACGTTTCTTTTGTATTCCGTGGTTCTGTGCGCCGGCTCGGGTTACTGCCCGAGTGTGCCCACCGCGAGGGGGATCTCCATCTCTTTCCCACACACAATAAAATATTTCTCCCTGGACAGCATGACAAGGCGAAACCGACAAATGTCAAATGTCACCTTGGTCACCTTGTACGGCAACACAGCCCGAGTGCCGCATTATTCCAGGGTCTCTCTGCGTCTACCTTCATCTGCTCATATCCTCTTCCCCTTACCACACACAACAACCTCGCGCTCCCCGTTGAATATGGCCTCCAGTAACGCCCTTGTTCGTTGGAATCCTGATGCCAACTCGGCTCTCGCCACGGTACCGGAGAATTCTCGCCCTGAAGGCGGAAGATGGGGCCTCATTTTCAACGCCTTGCTGTCCCCATCTCCCGGGCGCACTCTGGATCGTGTGTACACATCGATAGGAAAGGTCCTGGAGACGAAGGCTAACCGCGCTGCACACACTTTGGGTTTGGGTCCCCATGTTGTAGCTTGCAAAATCAAATCCTATTTCGGAAATGCTGAAGAGAGGATGCAACGGCTGGAGCTTCTGCGGATCACTATCTCGCCGAAACTCCAGAAAATGTGCTTGAAGCTGATCAAGTATACCTTGCCGTGCGTGGTTTAACGGTCTGTTCACAATCCTACTCACATGATGGTTTATGTTTCAGCACCGAAGCTGCCAATACACAATGCCAGGCTTTCAAGGAAATCATAGATCTTGTCACTTTGTTTCCGGGTCTCCGCGACCTGTTTCTTCACACTAAGCCTTTGGAAAATGCGAGATCATTTGATGCTATCTTGCTGCTTTGGAGCGGCTCCATTGGTGCTCCAAACAAAGAATGGACTTTCTGGCAAACTTTAGCTGCAACTTCCTTGACGGATAATGCAATTTCGGCCATACTGGAGGCAAGTTCAGTTGCTGAGTTTGGGAAATGCCATGAGGAGGGCCTCGGGGTGATAGAACAACTCTTGATTGAACATGATTGGTGAGCAGTACGAAGTCGTCTGATAGTATTTCTGATTCCTACTTATTCCAGCGCATTTTCGGAATATTCAGCTGCACTCTCTGTTCGCTATCTCGCTGCAGTTCTTCTTCTGCCCGGATTTTGGTTCAAAATGGAGGGTGTTCATGCTCATGTTGCGAACAAGATATTTTGTCGACTTGTGCGGGTGCTCAAGGACGTGGGAGTAGATATCCCCGCTCTAGGGCTCACAGATGAGCTTGAAAATCCGTTGGACTATGATGGTTTTGACTGTCTGGCCACCACACTCCTTCAGGGGATCTCAGGTTGGTTTGCCAAAATCAAACAAGAAGATTGGACTGTGCAAGAATGGTATGAAAGCTTTGTGAAATTAGTTCGCCTGCTGGGAGTGTGAGTTTCATTTCATAAATACAGTTAACACGGCTTAATTATTTGTAGACCCCGAGCTGCGGAACTCTTGCCTCACTCGCACAAATATGCCTCCGAAGCCTATGACACCATTGTTCCAACTACCTATCATGATTGTGAGCTGCATCTGATGGTTGATGGGTAAGAATCTCTCAATGCATATACATGTTAAAAACTCATTCACCACAGAGAGAATACAACCTCCAAAGAGCAGCCCGATCATGAAGACAAGAATTTGACGGGTTTCAAATCTGAAAACATGTCAACACCGAGTCTTCATAGGGACTCCAGCAATCAGGATCATACCACGAGTGTTGAATGCATGGATGAGGCTGAGAGTCAACATTCAGAGAAGGGCTCTGTAGACCTATTGATTGAAGATTACAACAGTATACTGTCGGAACTCTCTAACGCTGAGTCCATACAAATGGTGGGACCTTTCCTGCATATTTTGAATGCGCTAATCATTACCAGGCGTTTGCATCTGATATATCTGTTGAAGGGGAGGACCCATCTGGGCCGGATTTTGGGTACGGTCCAGATATTGTTGGAGATCGGGTAAGTAAAAAATATCTTAACAACACTCCACCTTAATGGATCCCAGAACTATAACACTATGGGCATTCAGCAAATTTCAGCAGAACAACGTTTACCAAATGTGACTTCCTACCCTTTCTTAGCAGATCGGCAGAAATGGGCAGATGAATGGGGAGCCATACTATACCAGAGGCAGACAGATCTTGGTGAGGATCATCCGGACACCTTGGATGCCATGGAAGCTCTTGCTGGGGTGCAATTTGATCTTGGAGACCACAAGTCAGCAAGGGATCTCTATGCTGTGGTGCTGGAGCAGAGGCAAACTCTTCTAGGAAATGATCATCCCTTGACTCTGGATACTATGCGTGCGTTGGGAAAGGCATATGAAATACTAGGTCAGGACAAGGAGGCAGAGAGTCTCCTGCAGTCAGTACTGGACCGACGAAAGGAAGTTCTTGGTGAACATCACCCAGACACTCTGCGTACAACAATTGATCTGGCAATGGTGTACCGGAATCTCGGCCAATGGAAGCGTGCAGAGGGCCTCCAAATTCATGCACTGGAAAAACAGCGGAACTTGTTCGGTGAAAACAATGCTGCCACAGTGACAGCCATACGGGACTTGGCCTCAATATATCACAACCAAGGCCAGTACAACAAGGCAAAGGACCTTTGTGCTTCGGCCCTAGAGAGATATGAGGAAATACTAGGCAAGGATCATCCAGACACCCTGGAAACCATGGGCCGTCTGGCGGAAACCTATCGTGAGCTAGGCCAGCACAAAGAGGCAGAGTCCCTCTGTCAGATTGTCCTGCAAAAGAGAAGAATATTGTTCGGAGCAGATCATCCCGATACACTAACAGCCATGGCTGAGTTGGCATTCACATACACCCGTTTAGGCCAGCTCGAGAATGCGGAGAGTCTGCTGGTTGTGGTGCTGAAAAAACACAAAGACCTTCTTGGGGAAGACCATCCAAATACCTTGCGAACAATGAGTCACCTAGTGGAAATATTCTGTCAACTGGGTCAGTTCAGCACTGCAGAGGAGCTTGCGCTGGTAGCTCTGAAGAAGCAGCAGAAGGTATTGGGTGAAGACCACCCAGAGACCCTGGAGACAATGGGAGAGCTCGCATGGACCTACCAGCTGCAAGGTCGATTTGAACATGTTGAAGAACTTTATGTTGTCCTCTTCGAAAAGCAGAGGAAATTTCTGGGTGGTGATCATCCAGCCACTAAATGGACTACCAAGTGTCTGGCGTGGGCATATCGTGCCCTTGGTAAAGTTCAGGCTGCAGAGGAGTTGGAAAGACTCCTTGAGGTCATGGGTACTAGACAAGAGGACTAGATGACATTCACACACACAGTCATTCCATGAGTGTGGAAAAACTCTCTTGCTTCTTCTCTTGAACTTGACCCTCATTGACACGGGCTCACATTCCACTCTCAGTTCCAAAGTTGTCTGTAGTTGATTTGAATATATTAGTTTCGATGTTGCTCTATCCGGTTTGATCTGGCTCAATTTTTTTTTGAATGAAATTGTCAAGCCACATCAAGCCCTGAGACAATTCTCGAGCCAGATATGCCCAGCGAACAGCAGTCACATCTGGCTCGATCTGGCTCGATCTGGCTTGCCGGTGTTTTCACTGGGTTTGAAGGTCCGATCCGTTTGGCGGATGAAAAGAGGCACATGACAGCGTCCCCGATCCGAATGCGTACCAAAAGGTCAAAATCTTTATGTACACAAGTGGCCAAAATGGGCAATTTTGGATCAGACCTCTTGTACCATAGGCCGCTTACCTTGCTTACTACTAGGAAGAAAAGACAAAGACAAGAACTCGCAAGCAGAGTCTGTGCTGTGGCGATGCAGAGTGATAGGCATGCAAGAGAGGAAGTCTACTGTACTATTTCGACCAAGTGTTCAGGTGACAGGTCACACGGGCCGCTGAACTGAACACTTTTGGTGTTGGTAATGGTCACATCCAGGTTTCGTTGCCCAAATAGCCAAGAAACAATCAAAATTTTCGCTCCGGCATTCACCGGATTACCCTATATAGGAATATGTTCGTGATTGCCAAGAAATGAACACTTTGGAAAATGAACACCTTAGGTGACGTGTGACAAGGCCTGAACACTTTCGAAATAGTACGGTATTACATCGGGTGTAGGCAGCCCTGCAAGGCCAGCAAGGCGTTGCAAGCTCGACCAAGCCTGATATACCGCCACGCGCCTCCGGGTCCTTTAATGCGTGAATTCAACTCCGGTGGGATCACGACCCGCAGAAGAGCAGGGACCCCAGGTTCCCCACCAAAATCAGCATGCGGAGGGACTGACGATGCACATCTTGTTCTCTCTATTCATAATTCAGTGCTGAATGAACCAGTGTAAGAATCTGAATGGCCAAAAAGAAAAGAATCTTGACAACCAAAAAAATTTGGCGTGAAATCGGATGGCCCAGGCTCGAGTCGAACGAGCTTCCCTGCGGTAACATGGTTGCAGTTCCACCAATTTCATGTGTTGCAGGTGCACACCACGCGCACTCTGGGCCTTTCCATGTCTCCAAGTGAACTTGAAAATCAACAAAGAATAATGAATCTTTTCCGCCACGGCCCAGCCTCGCGTCGAACAAGCCCGCCTGCATCATTTTATCGGGCCTATTGGTGCCTCGTGGATGCGTACCGCACGCTTCTGGGCCCGTTCGTGGCTAGAAAGAACCTGTGTACGTGGTGGGTTAAAGTAACTTACAATTAGCACACTTACTCACTCACAAAGATTGATTATATTCAACTATGAGGTGGGCGGGTGACCTCTTCCCTTCCTCTTCATTGGCGGGTACTTACGAATCGTAGAACAGAATAGAAAAGGTGTGAGGAATCATGGCCCAGGCTCGAATCGACCGAGCCCCCTGCTGTACCCACTTCTTCATGTACGCGGTGTCCTCCACGCGCTTCTGGGCCTTTTCGTGGTTGAATTAACCTCGGTGTTGATCACGACCAGAGCGCAGGGACGCAACACGAGTAGCATGCGGATGCGCTCAACAACCCAAAGAATGTTTTCCGTATTCATGGCCACCAGACCAAGTTTCAATTGACGAATTTAGGCATTCGAATGGCCCGAAACAATCTTGACAGCCAAAAAGTGGCAGAAAATAGTATGGCCCAGGCTCGAGTTGAATGAGCGTGCCTGCGGTACCGAACTCTTTTGGTGCGTCGCAGGTGCGCACCACGCGCCTCTGGACCTTTCCTATGGTAATCAAACTCGAATGAGTATTGACGCAGAAGGTGAGCTACAAGTGCGCAGTGTGCCATCCCTACCTAAATAATTAGTATGCTTGGGTGAAAAAAAGCCAGGATTTTATTTGGCGAAGTATGGCCCAAGCTCGAGTCGAACGAGCGTCCCCAGTGCAGTATAAACAAGTTAGTGTTGTACGTTGAAGGTATGCACCAAGCACCTCTGGGACTTTTCTAGCGTGAACCCAGCCTGGGTAGGTGCGGACCCGAGGAGGTTGAAGTGAGCAAGCTGGCACGCTTACCAGGGGTAGTTGCCGGCTGCGGGCGGCATGTCGCATTTATTTCAATGCTCAACGTCTAACGCACGAATGAATGTTGAAACGGTGAAGAAAAAGGTCGAGACATTTCACCCATGGCCCAGGCTCGAATCGAACGAGCCCCTGCTGTACCCACTTTGTCATTTTTGCATGCGTGAAAGATGCGCACCACGCGCCACTGGGCCTTTTCTAGCTTGAATTCAACTCGGGTAGGTGACACAACGCAGAAGAACTGAGCGGTCGCAGACGCGGGGTCTATTTGGATGTTCGGCTATCATTGAGGGATTGAAATGCGAAAGTTTAACCAGTCTCCGCGGATGGAGCGGAACTCAAGATGCCGCATTGTCCGCTGGTTGGATGGTTCCCGCACTTGTTTTATATATCTTCTCTAATTTGTCTTGCTCCACGCAACCTCGCATCCATAGACGTAAAATTTCGAACACGAGCAGCCACGTTCTTTCCTAAGCACCTGTAGAGCTCCTAAAATAGATTTGATACGTGTTGCATTTTAAACTCTCGCTGTTTCACTTATATCTACTGCTCAACTGGTAACGTTAGTCCAATTGCGATTAGAACTTCACCGAATAATTCCCTAGCTGAGTAGCTCCAAGTCGTTGATACGCCAACATCCCGATCAAAGGGATCAAGGATCAGCATCAACTGTCACCGCTGATCGCCACGCGCTGCGGGTGGCAGTGCTCGTTCTTCTTTCTCCTCTTCCATGCTTTTTGTCTCGTTCTCGTTCTATTCTTCTCTCAACCCTTTGTATTTTCATTCATTCACTGACTCACGATGCCCGGTGCGATTTTCCACCTTCTTGTGCTTCGTTCTGCTGGCTCTGGAATCAGCCTCGGCCGTGCACTCACCTTGCAAGTCGCCCGCCCGCGTCGCCACAGCGGCATCTAGCCCCAACGACAACCTGATTAACGCGGACAATCTGTGGTACAGCATGGATATAAACTTCGCCGAGAACGTCCTCAACGTCCTCATCGACACGCACAGCGCGGACCCGGCACCAACTTTGTCACCGGTGACATCGGCGTTGGTGCGTTCCACCTCGATGCAGGCGAGTTTGCGGTGTCTCAGCAGGGAGTGTGCTCGTCTTTTCGCCATCTCAATTAATACTAATACCCATTGACGCCCCAGCCTACCTCCAAGGCGCCTCCGAAGCCGGTGAAGCTGCCGACTTCGTCGAGGGGCACTTTGGCACCCTCGACCAAGATCCCGTGGACGAGCTCGATCCCGAGCGCGCCTACCGGGAAGAATATCGTGTTGCTGGATACCGGGTGCGCTTGCGTCTTCCCTCCCTCTTCCCCATCCTTCCTTATCTGCTTCTCCCTGATATAATTTCCATCATTGCGGGGGGCGAGGCGGATGCGCTGGTACGTGTGCTTTCCTCTGGGGTTTATGGTTTATCCCTCAAGTTGAGGGAGTGCTCGCGTTTCGCATATTTTTTTCAAATCCCCTTTTTTGGTTGCGAACGTGTACACCGCGCGAGTCGTCCGCTCTCTCCGTATGAGCTGACTTCTTTCCTCACCTCCTTAACCCTCGCCTCGCCGACTCCTCATTTATCGCCCCCGCCTCCCCTTAACTCCACCTTCGTGCTTCTTCCTCACGCTCACTCTGCTCGTCCCGCCCACACCTCATTGCCCACAACCTACCTCGTCGATGTAAGAAATGCGAGAATATTTAATCCTGCTAATAAGGTCACGAAGAAATCATTGCGCGAGGCGCATGCGATAGACCAACATGGAATGCCAAAACCATCTAGTATCTACGAAGTCTGATTGTACAGCGAGAACGACTCCGCGCCATAATTCAGCTCAAGAGGCCCAATGCTCTGAATATTCGTTTTGCACGAGAAACTTGCCCAGTAGTGCTTACTTCACGGGCCCGTTCACCAGGGCAATGAAGATCTCCTGGGATTGGATGATTACGTCCCTCGGTGGTCGGCTTACCGCATTAATCCCCGCCTTCGCGGCGGCGATGCCCGCAGCAGGGAACAGTGCACCACGAGCGTCTCAACGTAGTCTGCCAGCGCGGACGATGTGGGGAATCTGCGGACATTTGGGGCGAGATCATCGCTCCGCTGCTGACGTTCTTTCCCTGTACTTCTATTTTTTGTTTGTTTTCGGCTGCCTCTGTTGCTCTGCCCGGAAAAATAGTTGAACAAGGCGATGTATTCTGGTTCAAGTGATAATTTATTGAAGTATTATATTAACATTGAACTATAATGTAAGGTTCGGAGGCCGCGGTGGACGGGAACATAGTAAATGTCTTCGGAGTCAGTTCCTGATCCACCTGGCGTTAGTATGACGCACGGGATGCGCTGCACCAGTTGGCAGTTTCCAGATACACCCAGAAGAAAGAACGCACACATGAACCCTCATACCGGTGATAAGCCGTGAATTCGCCCATGCCTGAAAATTACCACTTTCTGGATTTACATTGCTAATACACGCACATCTGGGTCTATGGCGAGTCCCGAGTCAGTAGACCTGGAGCTACACGCTAAAAACCAAATACGGAACCGGTTGCGGATGAGTATCCAGAAAACACATATACTGGGTGCCTCCGACTAATAAGCCATCGGTTCTGGATCCGACTGTCGCACCATAGGCAGGAGGTTGCGGGTAGTCCAAATGAGCATTAGGGAATATAATATCCACTCTGTGCCAATTGTTGAGCCTACAGCAAGTTTATCTTGAACAGATTCAACATTGTTTATCCATGCTTGTAGCGGGACAATGACACGTTCGATCACGTGATGACTCCAGAACCTTTCAACCGCAATGGGCCGGGTCCGGATAAGGTACCATACGCCCATCAAATATCGATCGGCTCAATATGGCAACCGAGTTCGAACCCAATTTGGGAACTTACCTTTCAACTTGGGCTACGAAGGGGACCAGGGTGTCTAATTGAAGGCAAAAGACCCAGGGTTCCGGATTTCCAAGAATCATTGCAGGGGCACCAGTAGTGAGCCCAGGAAATCCAGAATACTAGAACCGATCGGGTGCTAAGTAAAGAACTCAATCGCGTCAGGAATAAATCAGACAAATAGGTAGCCTGCTCAACCAGGACCCGCCTCGACGGTTAAACGGTCTAAAGCAATACTTGGGCTACAGACAAGTTCAGGGTGCCTATAAAGAGGCATTTTATAGTTTTATCATATCCGACCGTAATACCTCGAGGGACTAATCCGGAACCAACATTTCTAGGATCTAGTTAAATCAGTCAGCAAGGTCTTGGCGATCATATTTCATATACTAAGTCATGGACATGGATATGCCGGTAGATTATATATCAAGTTGTAAAGTTATTTTTAGATGTACAGTATATAAAGGGGACAGTCTGTAGGGAGACGGCACAGAATCCTACCTGGGCACTGAAAGCGGAGAAGGCTGACGGTTTCTCCAGCGAGTAAAGAAGGGTGGAACCTCTGGCTTGATTCATGGAGGCTACTCCAATAAAGGACGTGCTTGTATTTTCGAGTTATCACAAATCTATCAGCTTTATTCGGGATAATATCCTTGTGTGTGTGTTTTAAGTGTGCTATGTGTGTTTCCGGATTTGTTGCGTGTTGCGTGTCAAATTGGTTCACTGCTCCTGTCTTACGAGGTTAGAGTGGGTGACCCAGAGTTGCAAAACTATAAATTGAACCCTGTCTAAAAAGGGCAAACCATTGAGCCTGCTTATAGCGCTCCGTGCATATTAAAAACAACTGTTCCCGTGTATCTTCTATCGGTACACAAAGACCCGTACTCGGTCGTACTCTCTGGGATTGTATCTGAAATCACTTGTGGAGTTTGGTTGGTTGTTGTTTTAGGTTTTGTGTTAGTTTTGGGATTTGTGAATCCTGAACAAGAGCGCACTTTCCTATTGCAATCAGTCCGTCGGATTTGCATATAGTCGTATTTCACCCATAGACCACCGGCACACGTTTCACTGGCAGCGATGAAAGCTCGAGAGGGTCCGCGAAAGACTGAGGACCGGACCTGAAAAGAAGTTGGAAATACATCGGTCAGAATCCTGCCAGGAACGACCCCGAGCAATATGTACATCTACACCACCGAGACACCGATAATACCACTACCACAGCGCAGCAACCCTCCTAGCCAATACCATCAACAACATCGACATGGGGCGGGCGGACACGCGCGTTCCCGAGCTGGGCTTCCCGTTCGCCACCGCCACACCCCGTTGCACTGGTACTTCCGGTCGTCCCCGCGTGGTTGCTGCTGGTAATAGAGGCAGGGGAATTAACTACGGGTGTGGACGAGCCAGCCGCAGGCGTCGAGATTGTGAGTGGGACGGCATCCTCGGCGCTGAGGGCGCCGGCGAAGACTTTGATGAGGTCGGCGGGGGTGAGCCTGGCGAGGAAGGGTGATCAGCAAAGGGAATTAAAGCCGAGGCACGAAGAATGAAATAAAACATGCAGGGAAATGAAGCAAGGAAGAATCATGGGTTATATAGGGTGAAGTGAGACATACAGTAGAATGAAGAGGACGAGGAGATGGGCAAAAGGCAAACACCAACTTACTCCCCATCATCGATGCAGCGCGCACAGCAATATAGTCCGCCGCGCTCTTGGTCGGGTCCGTGGTGAAGGGCATCTACACGAAAGGGGTGCTCTTGGTGGGGTGGCCGCTGCGGAAGTCGAAGCTCAGATCCGGGATCTCGGGCTGTGTGGCCATGGGGTCAGACATCTGGTTGTCAATTGGAACGGGGGAGAAGGGGATGAGATTAGAAGTCGGAGAGGCTGGAGTGCTGGTGTAGCAGTCTGAGTCCATGTCTACACCAAACCTCGCAATCTTGACCAGGTGATCCCTCAGATCCTGTCTTCTGCTGTAAGGGCAACCTTAAGCTCAGCACAGAGGCATGGAAACTAGCTGGGAATCCAAAGAACCTTAATTGACAAGTAGTACCGAGTGGAAATACACGCCCTGCAGGGAAATCTGAAGCCAAGAAAGGATAAGAATTCCCATGCTAGATGAAGCTTATAAACTAATAGGTACTAGCCAGTAGCACATGTCTGAAGGGACCTACAATGATCCCGGGTCAGGTTGCATCAAGCTCGCCGGGGCAAGCAACTAGAGGGAGTGGGAGTCAACAGAAGGGAACCGCAGCAACAGAGGAGGAAGTTCCGGGCACGGAGGGAGCCGGAAACGGAGCTGAAGGAGGGTTTCCCAGACACCTGCTGCATAGGTGGTCAACGATTTGCAATCTGACCCACATTGAGTGACACACTGAGACATTTTTGGCTCGAGTTGGTTTGTGGGTGTAGAGGGATGCAATTCTCATCTCGACTTTGAAGCCATGACAGTGATATGACCAAAGTCGTGCCATGAATGTTCTGAACGGGAAAATCATGAATAATGTCGTAAATGTCAGAGACGAGGTAAGTACATCGAAAATGAGGACTCAAGAGTGCACTCCCATACCTGTGTGCGGACACGCATGTGTTGGCCCGTACCGTTTGTGATCGGGTCAGGGCGTGGTAATTAATATGTTGCCAGAAATTACCCAGTCTCTGATAGACAGACTCTTTATATACACACTCGTGCCTTGTAGTGCCTTGTAGAAATCACCCTGCCCCCCGCACCACATGCACATTACCCGTCATGATGGCGAGGAATACTGCATTTTTTCGTTCAAATTGACAGCCACGCATCACGCACCTCTGTGCACCTCAGAACCCTCCGTAGAGGTCACGTGAGGGACCTCTTGGGTAGGTTATTTTGTATGGTGGAAACCCACCTAAGAGGTACCCCCACTGCGGAGGGTCTATTTATAGCAAATCATGTGCCTTATATTGATGCCCTGTAGCGCATATGGTGGCCTCCACTGTGTTATTGAGTATTATCCACCACAGCTACAATCAACTGGGTCAACAGGTTAATAGGTCTGAACAAGTACATTGATCAACCAAACCACCTAGCTGCAGAATAAAGCATCTGGAAGCAGAAATTGCACAATATGCAGTCAACAATGCCCAAGAGTCTAGGCCCCCTACGTATGATTAATCCCTAGAGTGTAGGGTTCTCCGAAATCTGCCGGACTCTGGGCTGAACCCTAACAGGTAGGTTGAATAATATACTTCTTGAATATTAATCCGTGAGGAGCCTAGTGCAGCTGATCGACTTTCTGAATAGCTGAAAATATTGTTCTGCCCAGCTGTCTGGGTTCAGCTGATCGACTTTTTTATCAACTGTAATATTATGTAGGTTGTGTGCCAGCAGTCAGCTGATCCATCCTTTGATCAGTCACAATATTATTTGACCGACATGCTTGGCTTCAGCTGATTGAGTTTCTGATCAGCTGCAAATGTTGGTCTGCGTAGCTGTCTGGGTTCAGCCAATTGACTTTTTTTATCAGCTGTAATATTATGTTGCCTGCATGCCAGCAGTTAGCTGATCAGTCCGTTGATGAGCCGTAATATTATTTCACCTATGTGCGTGGCTTCAGCTGATCAACATTCTGACCAGCTGCAAATATTGTTCTGCCTAGCTGTCTGGGTTCAGCTGATCAAATTTTGCATCCACTGTAATATTATTTTGCCTGGTTGCCAGCAGTCAGTCAAGATGAGGACCAATATCTTTTGCCTAGGTGCTTGGCTTGAGCTGATCAACTTTCGCATCAGCTGCAAATATTGGTCTGCCTAGCTGTCTGGGTTCAGCTGATCAACTTTTTATCAACTGTAATGTTATTTCACCTATGTCCTTGGCTTCCGCTGATCAACTTTCTGATCAGCTGCAAAATATTGTTCTACCTAGCTGTCTGGGTTCAGCCAATTGACTTTTTCATTAGCTGTAATATTATTTTGTCCGCATGCCAGCAGTCGGCTGATCCATCCTTTGATGAGCCGCAATATTATTTTACCTATATGTGTGGCTTCAGCTGATCAATGTTCTGATCCGCTGCAAATATTGTGCCACCCAGCTGCCTAGGTTCAGCCCATCCACTTCTTCATCAACTGTAATATTATTCTGCCTGCTTGCCAGCCGTCAGCCGATCCACCCTCTGACCTTCCCTTTTAGGACACTAACGCCTTCCTCCCACAAAGGAAATTTCGCCAAAATCTCGCTATCTTGCTCATTACCTGACCATTTTGGATGGTTTAACTTCACAGGCCCATTTTTCTATACTCATTATACATGCCCAGATCATTTTTCAGCCCAATTCCAGACTGCAATGCGGTCATAAATCCCTGAACAGCTGGATCGTCGATCAGAGTACAATATATTGCCTACTGTGTCATATTTATCGGTTCCAAACACACCTTATCGTCCATGAGAATATATGCGATGCTCCCAACTTCTTATACTAGGCCTTATGAGGGAGAACAGCAATATTTGGACCACATCAAAAACTGTGATCCTTCTCTTATGTGGAGCTATCCTAGTGTCTGAGAGGATCCATGAAGGCTCCCCTAACATATTCCAGTCCATATTGATTATTCCAGAACACATCCACCCTTGTGCCTCCTCACAAATTGAAGATGGAAGCTGATCAAGGTTGAAATATAAATTCATGGTAGTTCATCTTCCTCCAAGCTATAATAGTATTGCAGAATGCTTAAATTCAATATCCCAAACCATCTAGAGGGTTTGAGACCAACTACAGCATTAATACATGACTGAGAACAGGAAATCTGTGGGGTGACATTGTTTGGACTTTTGGTCAATAGAGGCCTAAGCAGAGCAGTGAGTGCGAAATAATGCCCAGAAATGAGAAGAGGCACTCTAATACTTGAGGATTAAGCATTACAGTGACAAACCGGAAAGCAAAACGTAACCAGGAAGCGAAACGCTGCATTGTTCCACCACTTCGGGCCATGTTGAGAATCCTGAATTTTATTAGATGAATCTACAGCATATGAAGTCGAATTGTGCAAAAGGTCTTGGTTCGGAACCCCCTGTAGAGCCCGCGCTATCCAAGTCTTTTGAGATCATGCATTTGTCACTGTTAGGCGGTGGTCTGATATTTCATGCGCCCATGGGAGGTATGAGGCAAATCCGGACTCTGAAACAGTGTTTTTCAGGTCATAGATGCAAAATATCCATATGCTGGACTGCTAAGTTCTGTGGCTACTGTGTACAAGCCTGTTTGTGACTGTTTCGCTTCCTTGTTATTTACTCACATTTGGCCTCCAAAAAATATCAACATCGTTCTCTACAATGACGGCACCAAACTACCCAAAGTTTTGTCTCAATAGGAAGGTAGGATACCCTGTCGCCTATCCATTACAACACATTGGCCAATTGGGGCAGTATCGCATATGTAATTGGGCGCCGAAGCCGACCGTTTCGCTTCCCAGTTTGTCACTGTATTTGAAAGAATTTGATGCAGATGTGACCAGATGGTATTTTTGAGCCACTGGGTTAAACCACACTTTAGAGGGATAAGTATGGCCAAGCTCGAAAACACCATCTGGTCAATTCTCAACCAAATTTCTTCAATTAAGGCTTAATTCTCATGTATTAGATTGCGACTTCTCATTTCTGGTCTTTATCTGGCACTCACTGCCCTTCTTGGGCCTCTATGCACCAAAAAGGTGAAAAATGTCACTCCACCTATTTCCTGTTTATTACACCAGGGGCAAAAGCCGATGCATGTGGTAACCATATGCCTTACACGCATGTGGTCCACATGCGGGTATGACATTTCACATCAACGCAACAAAGGTCTTTGTTGCATTGCATAGATTTGGTAACTACATACTGAGTAAAATGTAATTAATTTAACCCAATGTAAGAAATGGTTCACAAATAATTATGGGTAGGGTTCTTGAATGCTAAGAATAATTTTCGATGTGAACAAACGACTGGTTCCCGCGAGCCGTGAATCAACCGCAGATGCCGTCAAGCCACGGCATGACATACTTGCACCCGAGTTACAAAGATTGTTTTGGCTCGCTCTCTTGCCGCCCCCGTGCACTCACGCTGCAGTTGGCACGCAGTGGCACACCCTGCCATCCAATACACAACCGGTATGACATACCTGGATCCCACGCCCCGCACGTTGCATTTGATAAGTGTCGTCTTTGTTGACACCACCCGCGCACACCGTTTGAGCCGTCGGAAGCCAGCCAATAATTTAATTATAATCAGTTTTCCGTCAGTAGTAGGCCCCGAGAAGCTCAACCAAGGGCTGGTCCGAAAAATTGGGTTTTTGAAACCGAAAATTGGTGATTTCCTTTTGATTTCCTTGTCTGAAAATTGGGTTTTCAAGGCCAAATTTTGTGATGCCTTGTCCACAGATCCGGTTTTTAAGAACCCCGGCGCCAGATTTCGCCCAAGTTCACTACGTAAGCTTATCAGATATTGATGCGCTTCTGTTGTCGACTTTCGTTTTTGATGGTTCCTGAATCCTGCGTGACGATCACGGCCTTCTCACGAACGAACAGACCAAAGTCCGCTTGCGATTGCCGCTGCTGCCAGGCTGGCGCCACTGACGGCGTGACCTGAAAATTTACAATTTGCTTTCGGCACGCTCTTTTCCTTGCTAACTCCCGGCTTTGACTTTGGCTCGTGAAGACATGGACTATCAGTCCAATGAGGCGCTGGCCTTGTTCAACAAATCCCCCCCCAAAATTCGCGGAGTGCATGTCAAGGCCGATGATTATAATTAAATTACTGGCTGGGTTCCGAGGGCTCAAACAGTGTACGTGGGTGGCGTCAACAAAGACGCTGCTTATCAAAGGCAGCGTGCAGGGCGTGGGAGGGCCGGGTATGTCATACCAGTGTATTGGATGGCGGGGTGTGCCACTGTGTGCCAACTGCAGCGTGAGTGCATGGGGGCGGCAAGAGAGGGAGCCGAAACGTTCTTTGTAACTCGGGTGCAAGTACGTCATGCCATGGCTTGACGGCATCTGCGGATGAGTCGCGGCTTGTGGGAACCAGTCGTTTGTTCACATCAAAAATTACTCTTAACATTCAAGAACCTTACCCATAATTATTTGTGAACCATTCCTTGCATTGGGTTAAATTAATTACATTTTACTCAGTATGTAGTTACCAAATCTATGCAATGCAACAAAGACCTTTGTTGCATTGATGTGAAATGTCACACCCGCATGTGGACCACATGCGTGTAAGGCATATGGTTATCACATGTGTCGGCTTTTGCCCCCAGTGTTATCATATATGAATGCGTTTTTTGAGGTCAAACACCTGGAATGTGAAATAACTGTAAATATCAGCATTCATCTGCACTAAAATGAGCCAAATTGAGGATGAACTGGGATGTAAATGGATTTCCACCTTCATTGCCTCCAATGCTCAACCTGTGGCCATAGACAGTTGCTAAATGCATATAAAATAGAATCATATGACCTAAGAGGTTCGAGGGAAGCACTCCTCTGGCCATAAATATACACCTCTGGGTACCACAGGATACAGAAATGATGTCCATTTTTGATTCAACCATAATATGGGTTCTGTAGCATTTAGTGCTTAGTATGACTATATTAAATGATTTAGACATTGCAAAGTATGATATAATGTGGTCGGACCAGAAGGATCGCACACCTGTAAGGGCAACCTCAGCTCGGCGCGGGAGCGCGGGAGACTAGCGGGAGAATCCGAAGTAACTCAATTGACAGTACTAAATACAGGTTTCTAGAATACGCACCTAGCGGGAGAATCCGAAGAGAAGAAAGGATAAGGATTCCCACGCTAGGCGAGGTTTTTTATAGGTACTAGCCAGTAGCACGTGTCCGGATCGATCGGCAGTGGTCTCGAGCTTGATCACATAGCACGTGCCAGTGAGAGCGACCGGACGCGGGGGGTCGGAGGGGGACGGAGTCCGGAGGGACGGAGGGCGACGTTCCAGACGGAGGCGTAGGCTGGGGCGTAGGACCGAAGGCCGGATGGTCGGACGAGGCCGGACGAAGGATCGGACGAGGAAGTGGGGCGGTGCGATGGGCCGGAGCCGGACGGACGGACGGACGGACGGACGGGTGGTTCCCCTGACAACACCATGAACAAAATATTATGTGTTGATGGGAATCCAGAAGTTCCAGCCTTTATCACTACATTAAAGTGAGGTTTTCAGCCAAGGAATGCGGTCGAAATTCTGAACACCCATTGAAAATTGACCCTGTGAAGTTAGATCATCCAAAACGGCCAGGTATTGGGTCAGCTCCTTCAAATTTGACAAAATTCTGATTTTGGGAAGAAAGTGTTTGTGTCCATAAAAGGAAACTCAGCACAGTATTACAGATGATCCAAGAGTGGATCAGCTGAATCCAGGCAGTTAGGTAGAACAATATTTGCAGCTGATCCGAAAATCAATCAGCTGAAGCCAAGCAGATAGATGAAATAATATTGGAGCTCATCCCGCTGACCGCTGGCAAGCAGGCAAAATAATATTATAGCTGATGAAAAAATTGATCAGCTGAACGGAGGCAGCTAGGTAACACAATATTTGCAGCTGATCAGAAAATCGATCAGCTGAAGCCAAGCATGTAGGCAAAATTAAGGGTGCGTTCGGATCATCCTGACAACCAGGATCAGGATCAGGATGCAGGATCGGGGGCCCGGTCCGGTGGCTTGTCACACCGTGTGACACCACGTAATACAATGTAAATCCTTGTCTCACGCTCGTTCTGCTGCTTTGAAGATGTAGTCCTGACCCGTCCTGACACGTTGTGACACATTCATGACATGTCATTGCCCATGAAACACATACATTCTGATTCAACAGCAACAATTGAACGAATACCATGACAAGGAATGTGGATGGACCCCAATTGGCACCATGATGAGGTGTAATAGTCTTATTTCCTGCCAGAATTCAGCCAAGGACTGCAATAATTCACCTTCATTTGAACACTGTTCATCCACTGTGTCCGATGTTGTAGGGTCACATTATAGATGCTAGGGGCAGAGTCTTGCGAAATAGATGCACTATCTTGTTGGAATACAAACCGATCCGTCTCTATTTCTATTCTGGTCTCACTATCAATCTAAAAGCTGTTTACTTGTCAAGTGTTTACTTGTCCCCATTAAGTAGAAAGATTGTTATATTCCGTATACCTTCATATGGATTCGTAGCTGTATGATTCTCACTTGTATTTAAACTGTAGTACTTTACTCAATGAACTCAGTTCTTCTGCGAACTTCCCCTGCACTCTAAGTCATATCTTCTACAGGTTATGGGCCCCGCCCGAATCTGATTCTCCACACACATCTACTAGTCGACAAACTTTTTATCTTTACCTCTGCACCATGTCCACCACCAACTCGAAGCTCAGCGACTACTTCCTGCGCGTACCGAAGTGCGAGGCCGACGGGACCAATTGGAGCGTCTACAAAAATCGCTTTCAATACGCCGCCGATGCCGCCGGACTGGCCGACCATTTATTGGTCACTCACCTTGCTCCCACCGTTCCAACAACCGCTAGCCCGCCTACGACCGCCGACATCGCCGCCCTGGAGGCGCATGAGAAAGACTTGAAGACGTTCAAGTCTGGCCAGGCCATTGTCAAACAGGCCATCGCGAGTTCAATCCCGGATCCGCTGTTCTTGCACCTCAAGGACGAAAAGGCAGCGGCGGATCTATGGAAGAAGGTGTCAGAGGAGTTTGAAGTAAAGTCGAAGATGGTTACTGTGGATTTGCGACGCAGGCTACAAGATGAGCGCTGCACAGAGTCCGGGGATGTTAGAACTCACCTCGCGAAGTTGCAGACACTTCGCACCGACCTCATCGGCATGAGTGCCGATCCAGGTGCTGACAACTTCACCGCCATTATCCTCGGCTCACTCCCGCCGAGTTACGATCCCTACCTCTCCGCCATCACGGCGACCTCGACCCTACTCGGGAAAACCCTGTCCCCCGACGACCTCATCCGTGGCCTCAACGAGGAGGCCGATCGCCGCGCTCTCAAGCGCAAGTCCAAGAAGGACGACAGCGACATTGCGTTCACCGCGGGAGATCGCAAAGGCGGCCGTAAAGGCGGCGCGTCAAAGCCCAATGTGGAGTGTTACAACTGCCACAAGAAGGGGCATGTCAAGGCTGACTGTTGGGCGAAGGGCGGAGGAAAGGAGGGGCAAGGGCCGCGTGGAAAAGGGAAGGGGAAAGGAAAAGGGAAAGAGGAAGCTAACGCCGCCAAGGACGATGACGGCGTGTGGATGGCGTGGGTGGAAGAAAACCTACGGTCATTCCGGACCGAGTTCGATGAGATCGAGCACGGCGTACCCACGGCGCAAGGCAGCGCGGGATGTTGGTTGTCCGACGACGAAGACTTCTTTGATACCGAAGAAGCTGGTTCCGACAGCAGCACAGTGGACGGCATGTCCAACTTGGAGGAGGAAAAATCAGACATGCGGGAAAGTGACGCTGAGTCCTTACCCAATTTCCTCTCCACATATTTTTCTGACGACATAAAATGTTGCGATGTCAGAAAAACGACTTCTCCGGATGGGCCGAATTGCCCACCAACCGTCCTCGCTGAAGATCTTGATGACTGGGTCAAGATATCTGTCAACGAGTTGATCAGTATTCAAGAGGACAACGAAGAGGAAAAGATTACCTCGTCCTTTGATACAGCCATGCTCGCCAATGGGTCGAGCACTCCCAACTTCGAGACAGAGCTCTACGACTCGGGAGCATCCCGCCATATGTCTCCGCACCGACACCGCTTCATCAACTTTACCCCCATCACGCCGAAATCCATCACTGCCGCAGATAACGGTACTTTCCAGGCTATTGGACAAGGCGACATGCGCATCAGTATTCCGAACGGAAACAGCACGGCCACAATACTCCTGAAGGGAGTGTTGTACGCGCCCAAGCTAGGACTTACCCTCGTCTCAATCAGTAAAATCACTGATGCTGGTTTCGCAACTTTATTCCGCGACGACTTCTGCAGGATTTTTGATAAGAAACGCAAAATCCTCGGCATCATCAAGAAGACGAATGGGACGTACCAAGTTCAGCACGCACCTGGGGATACCATGGGAGTTTTTGCCGGGATCGTCGTCGAAACCGTCTCCGCTGACGAGTTGCACCGCCGCATGGGCCACATCGCGCCGGAAGCGGCCAAGCGTCTCGTGAACGACGGCTTGGTTACTGGGATCAAGCTCGACGGATCCTCGGGAATGAAATCCTGTGATTCGTGTGAGTACGCGAAAATGACTAGGAAACCGGTTGCGAAAGAGCGCAAAGAGGAACGCGCCGCCGCCATGGGTGACATGGTCCACTCGGATGTGTGGGGACCTTCGCCGGTGCGAACTATAAACGACCGTGAGTACTACGCCAGCTTCACCGATGACCATACTCGTTGGTCGCGTTTGTACATCCAGTGTGCGAAGGACGAAACCTTCGGCTCGTACCAGGCCTACGAGGCGTGGCTCTCGACGCAGTTCGATGCAAAGATCAAGAAGTTCCACTCCGACCGCGGAGGGGAATTTTGGAGCCACGAATTCGACACTCACCTTGCGAAATCGGGTACGGAACGAAGTTTTACCGTGCACGACACCCCCGAGCACAACGGCGTTGCGGAACGACTCAACCGCACGATTTTGGAGCGTGTTCGCGCGATGCTACACGCGAGTGGACTCCCAAAATCTTTGTGGGCTGAGGCCGCGATCCACGCGGTTTACCTGAAAAATAGGACGTCAACGCGTGCGCTCAACGGCAAAACACCATACGAGATGGTGTACGAACGCAAACCGAACCTCGCTTACCTTCCGGAATTCGGCGCGAGGGTCTGGGTACACGACACCGATGGCACCAAGCTAGACGGCCGCTCGGAAGTTGGCCGTTGGGTGGGATTCGACGAAGTCAGCAGTGGGCACCGAGTTTATTTCGAAGTCGAGTTGCAGTTTGAGGGGGAGCAGGACGAACACAATCAGCACTCGTCTGCAAATAAAAATCCCGGCACTCACCAAAACCCCGTTCCACCCGTCCAAAACCCGTCGAATCCACCTCAAACTCCACCCCGCACTCCACCAGCACCATCGGCGACCCTTCCCGCATCGCCATCCATTGGAAATCTTCGTCAGCAATTGGCGCGCAAGGACCCGCTTGGTCCAGATTTCGAAGAACCCGACGAGGCTCCCACGGGACGTGGCCAACGCGTCCGGAAACCTGCAGCATATTTACGCGACCTTCAGAGTGGTGTTGGGAGCACCAGCAACCGTCCATCGGATTCCAAAGTGCCGAAGGGAATGTGAGTACCCGAAGAAGGGGAAACCGCCGCCAGCGCGGAGCTCAGCGATGACTGGGAGATGGTGGCCGTCCTCGAGCATGGACTAGTCGCTGCAACCTCGAACGCAGAGGCGCTGGACCCGTCGACGTTGGCGGAAGCGAAAGGGAGAATTGATTGGCCGCATTGGGAAGCGGCAATCCGGACCGAGCTTGACGCGCTAAAGTCCGCGGGCACGTGGGAAATTGTTCCTCGTCCGAACTCTCCTCGCAACGTCGTCGATTCTAAATGGGTTCTACGCGTCAAGAAGAACGCCGCCGGCGAAATCGAGAAATACAAGGCGCGTCTCGTTGCTTGAGGCTTCACCCAAGTTCACGGCATCGACTTCTACGAAACATTGTCTCCCACTGCTAAACTCGCTTCTATTCGGCTTATTCTCGCGATCGCCGCCCGCAACGACTGGAACGTCGACATGTTCGACTTCAACAACGCTTATCTCAATGGAGAACTGGACTCCGACGAGGAAATTTTCATGGAGCAACCGCCCGGCTATGAATTCACGGATCGCGCAGCTTTTGTCTTGAAGCTCAAGAAAGCACTATACGGGTTGAAGCAGGGAGGACGTAAATGGTACGAGACGCTTTCACGCTCCCTTGCACAACTCGGGTTAACTCAGTGCTCCGTCGATCACGCCGTATTTTTTGCACGCGATGATGGACACATCACCATCATGGCTGTTCATGTCGATGACTGCACAATCACCGGCAGCTCGCCGGAGCTGCTCGTGCAGTATAAGTCCAAAATCGGCTCGCACTTCAAGATGACGGAGCTTGGTCCGGTCAGCTGGCTACTCGGCATCGAAATCAGACGCAACCGTGAAGCGCATACGATCTCGCTTTCCCAGCAGTCGTACATCGAGTCGATCCTCGAACGCTTCAATTTCGCTGATGCCAAGCCCCTTGCGATGCCGATGGACCCGAACGTGCAACTTACGACGGAGCACTGCCCGAGAAGCATCAAGGACACCGCCGCGATGAAGCGTGTCCCATACCGCGAGACGGTTGGCTCGCTGATGTGGGCTGCCGTTGGCACGCGCCCCGAAATCGCATTTTCCGTGGGCGTCCTATCGAAATTCCTCGACAACCCCGGCCTGGCGCACTGGGAAGCCGCTAAGCGCGTCTTCCGTTACCTCCAAGGCACGAAGGAGTTGCGCCTCACGTACGGCGCGGGGAAACCTGGTTTGGAAGGATTTTCGGATGCCGATGGGATGTCGCAGGAACATAGGCACGCTATTTCCGGTTATGCATTCATTATTGACGGCGGCGCGATTTCTTGGAGTTCCAAGAAACAGGAACTCGTCATGCTCTCGACCACGGAAGCCGAATATGTCGCAATGACTTATGCCGCGAAAGAAGCCACTTGGCTTCGCAACCTCATTGGCGAACTTTTCCGTCCCCTCGAGCATCCCATCACCCTTCACGGCGACAATCAGTCTGCCATCGCACTCGCCTATTCCGACATAGGCCAATTTCACGCACGCACGAAACATATTGACATCCGGTATCATTTTATTCGCTACGTTATCGCGAACGGCACCATTCGGCTCATTTACTGCCCCACCAACGACATGGTCGCCGACACTCTCACCAAAGCTCTGCCGAGCGTCAAGGCCAAACACTTTGCGGCCGCCCTCGGACTTTGTTCGGTTTGAGGGGGAGTGTTGGAATACAAACCGATCCGTCTCTATTTCTATTCTGGTCTCACTATCAATCTAAAAGCTGTTTACTTGTCCCCATTAAGTAGAAAGATTGTTATATTCCGTATACCTTCATATGGATTCGTAGCTGTATGATTCTCACTTGTATTTAAACCGTAGTACTTTACTGAATGAACTCAGTTCTTCTGCAAACTTCCCCTGCACTCTAAGTCATATCTTCTACATATCTGGTGTTATCTGTCGTTATCAATTGACATCGGGTAACGTCGGGGAAGTAGTTGCTGGTTACCGATCCTGCATCCTGATCCTGATCCTGGTTGTCAGGATGATCCGAACACACCCTAATATTGCAGCTCATCAAGGGATGGATTGGCTGACCGCTGAGAAGCAGGCAAAATAATATTACAGCTGATAAACAAAGTTGATACGCCAGATAGGCAGAAAGTCGACCAGTTGAAGCCAAGGACGTAGGTGAAATAATATTACAGCTGATAAAAAAAGTTGATCAGCTGAGCCCAGACAGCTAGGCAGAACAATATTTGCAACTGGGTAGACAGTTGATTGGCTGAAGCCAAGTACACAGGTGAAATAATTTTTACAGTTGATAAAAATGTTGATCAGCCGAACCCAGACAGCTAGGCAGTACAATACTTGCTTCCGGTGAGAAAGTTGATCAGCTGAAGCCAAGAACATAGGTGAAAGAATATTGCAGCTCATCAAAGGATGGATCAACCTAACCCTACCACCTAGGGCAGAGTAATATTTCTACATATAAACCAGATCAGCTCATCCGTAGCATACAGGTGGTTAATATTTGATTATTGCAAGCATTCCAGGCTGGTAATATTGATTTTGGAACCTCTGCCATATAGTCATCAGCTGCACCCTAAGCTCCTCAAGGATTAATATTAGAGAAGGATTATGATTTGACCTACCACTTAAGGTTCAGCCCAGAATCCACCGGATTTCGGAGGACCCTACACTCTAGGGATTAATCATACGTAGGGGGCCTAAACTCTTGGGCATTGTTGACTGCAAGCACTGGAAATTGGTGAAATAGCAAAAAGCAACACCACCCACCATATACTGCTGTATGCCCCTCCCAATGGAATTCAAGCCAAATATAGTTGTGTAAATTGTCAGGGGATCCAGAGACTTTACAAATGAAACCCATAGAAGCAAAATCAGATGAACAGGAAAAGGCGATGGAGTCCACCACGCAGTTGGCCATTCTGCTCCCTTTGGCCTTCTGCCTGGTGTAAAAATTCAAATGAAAATATAACCTTGAGTGAACTTCAAATAGGTAAAGGAAAGCCCACAGAGATGCACACCAGCTAGATGGGAACAGACAAAGAGCCCACTATGCACTCTGGCATTTGTGTTCCATGGAATCTGGGTTCAATAGACAAAGCTGAATGGGTACAGAAAATGAGCTGAATGACAAACATGATGAATAGAAGAGGTAAAAGCACAAATTGGGTGAACAGCAAAATGAAATGGAGACCACTGTGCACTCTGGGAATTAGCTTCCCATTGAATTCAGGTCTACTATGCAAGGCTGAACAGGTACACAAAATGACCAGAATGACAAACATGGTGAATAGAAGAGTTAGAAGCACAAATTGGGTGAACAGAAAAATGAAATGGAGCCCACCATGCATTCTGGCAATCTGCTTTCCATGGAACTCAGGTCTATTATACAAAGCTGAATGCACCTGATAATACCGCCACCCCTCGATAACTATCGACGGGTCTACCCCCCCAAGACCCGTCGATAGTTATCGAGACGTGGCACGGCCACCGTACGGGTTTGGTGGCAGCTGCGGCACCCAGCGGTGGCAGAGCAGCCATGCCACCCAGTAAATACCCCCTATTGTTTGGTCGCTTTTTTCGAACAAACAATGCCACATATGCCACGGAACTGCCATGTGTGCCACAGAACCGCCAATTGGGCTGGATATCGTGCCATGGGTGCCATGAGGCCACTGACCCAGGGTCAGTAAAATTTTGTTACCCAAATAGTGCCATGGGTGCCACGAGACATTTCGACCCGGGATCAGTAAAATTTTGTTACCCAAATAGTGCCATCGGTGCCACCAGACCTTCTGACCCAGGATCAGTAAAAAATGTTGCCAAAAGTTTGCCATCGGTGCCACCGGACCTTCTGACCCAGGATCAGTAAAATTTTGTTACCCAAATAGTGCCATCGGTGCCACCAGACTTTCTGACCCAGGATCAGTAAAAAATGTTGCCAAAAGTGTGCCATCGGTGCCACCAGACTTTCTGACCCTGGATCAGTAAAATTTTGTTACCCAAATAGTGCCATCGGTGCCACCAGACTTTCTGACCCAGGATCAGTAAAAAATGTTGCCAAAAGTGTGCCATCGGTGCCACCAGACTTTCTGACCCAGGATCAGTAAAATTTTGTTACCCAAATAGTGCCATCGGTGCCACCAGACTTTCTGACCCAGGATCAGTAAAAAATGTTGCCAAAAGTGTGCCATCGGTGCCACCAGACTTTCTGACCCAGGATCAGTAAAAAAATATTACCAAAAGTGTGCCATTGGTGCCATCAAACATTTCAACCCAGGATCAGTGAAATGTTTGAATCGTTCTTAGACCCGTGGATAGTTATGGATCGGTAGCGGTAATTTCAATGCTGTTGCTTTGTTGTGGATGCTATTCCTTACTCCAGACGTGGCCCTGTTTCACGTGACATGCCACCGGTGCCACTGCAACGCTCTGCCATCAGTGCCATCAATTGGATTAGATCTCACGTTGACTTAATGGGGTGCCACGAATGCCATGGACGTAATTCAAGAACTTTTTTTTGTTTGGCGGCACTTTACTACAATATGAGAGACTACGAGATGCATGTATTTCAAAAAAAAAAACACCCCCTGCAGCAGACAGGCAGGGGGCGTTGAGACAAGCACGGGGACCCGGAAGGCGTGGACACCGAGTTCAGCAAGCAGGAAGGAGGGGACAAAGGCGACAGATGGAGGGGAGGAGGCGCATGCTTTGACTACTCATCGTCATCATCGTCAAAGCTGGCGTTGGCCTCTTCATCGATCTCCTTCGCGGTTTTGGGCTTCCGCTTGGGCTTGGAATCTTTGCTGCTCAAGCCTGCCGCACGTTTCTTGGCCATCTCCTCCGCGTTCCTGGCGTGGATGGCTGCCGCTATGTCCTTGGTCTCCTGGCGCTTCTTCCGAGCTTCGAGAACCGCTAGGGGAAGACCCTCATCGTCGTCATCGGAGCCCGCGCCATCGGCGACACCAACAGCCTTGGAAGAGCTCGCGGTGGGCATGGTGCCACCGCTGCCACCGGTCGTTCTGGCACCCGTGGCATCCTGCTCGACGTCGGACTCTTCGATGAACGCGACACTCTTCGGAATCTTCTTCGCCAACGGCTTGGGCTTTGGGCGCGCGTGTTTGAAGGGCGGCTGGTCCTCGGTGGTGTCGGCGGTGTCTCTCTTCCGCTTTTTCTCCTCCTTCTTCTTTTCCTTCTTCTCCTTCTCCCCCCTCTCGTCCGACCTCCGCGACCTTTTTTTCACCTTGTCCTTCCCCGCAGCCTTCTTCTTCCCAGCTTGCTTCGAGGGGGCTGCCGTTGGGGCGGGTGCCACCGGTGCCACCGACCTGGCCTTCTTCTTGGGTGGCTCGGGGTTCGGATCCCGGTGCTCGGCATCTTCCTCCTCGTCCTCCTCGTTGGCTGGCCGCTTGCGCTTCTTCGATGCAGGGGGCGGGGTCTCGTCGTCTTTGTCGTCGTGGTCAGACGGGGTCTCCTCTGCCTCATCCTCGCTCTCTGGTGTTTGACGCTTCCTCCTACCCGATGTCTTGGCCTTCGTCTTGGACGTCGACATCTTCTTCCCGCTGCCCCTCTTATACCCCTTGAACTCTTCTTGAGCCGCCGCCCGATCTTCTGGCTCCGCGTCCACCCACTTGAGCTCGCCAGTCTGGATCCGGTCATACAGCATTTGGACGATGGCGACTGCGCCTGTTTTCATGTTGGACGGCGCCATCATCTCGACGCCCTCGGGCCAGCCTTCGAGCTGGACTCCGAACTTGCCAATGCACACCCGACAGTAGTTGCTGTATTGCATGGTGGCGGTGGACACCCCGGTCTTCTCCCCTGGTTAAAATGATGTATTAGTACATAAAAGAAAATAAGGGTGTGCTTTGCGCGACTCACGCAGCGTCCTCTCGAGGTGCTTGTTGAAGTAAGACCTCCTTTCCGTCGCTGTCAACTTTACGCCGTCCTTCGGAGCCTCCTTCTTGACGGGCTTGAGGGTGACATTGGGGTTGGGCTTGTCGATGGGCTTGAGGACGGCCTTGCTGATGGCCCACGCGTTGTAGGACAACCCGAATGTGGCGGGGTCGACGCCATGGACCTCCTTGAAGAAGCCGAGGCTCCGGGAAGAGCCCACGATGGCGGTGGTGATGGTGTCGGACACATGGCCCGCGCTGAAGACAGCGAAGGCCTTGACGTTGGTCCGCTTCTCAGCATGACGTAACTTCAAACAAATCAATTGTTAGCCATCAGTGCCACCAATGCCAGCAGGGTAAATTGGAACTTACATCTTTCTCAACGCGATTTGCGAGGGCGGCAATATCTTGGGCGGCGGAGAGGTCGTTGGCGCGGGTCCCCGACTCCTTGCTGGTCTGAGCCTCCAAGTATTCATTCCTGAGTTCCTTGAGCACGGCCTCGGTCCACCGTGGGTCGTCGGACGTCTTGTCCCGGAGCATCTCCTTCTTGACAATTTTCGAAACCTCGGGCATAGTCAGCCTCACCTCCCTCCCTGCTCAAACGAACGATCAGTGCCGGCATCTGGTAGGAAAAAAAAAACGCACCATCTGAATTAAGCTCCTGTGTCCGCTTCCAAATCAACGCAGCCCGCTCGTTGTACTTGCGGGACTTTTCCCGCCTCCTCCACTTGTGGAGATGGACGAGAGCTTTGCGGCACTCGTCCTCATCCAGGTGGAGCTCCGCGGAGAGTTCCGCCGCTCGTGCCTCGAGCTTGGCATCCCAATCCCGCACCTCCGCCTCCAAAATCGCCCTCGCCTCGGTCACCGCCTTCAGCCTCGCCGCCGCTGTGTTCACCTCCGCTGTCACCTTGCCCTTGCCCTTCTTCGCCTTCTTCTTGGTGGGCTGGGGCTGCTGCGGCGCGTTGGGATTTCTCTCGCGGTGCGTGGCACCGGGGCCCTCACCATCGGACTTGCTGTCGGCGTTGGCATCGGCATCCGAGTCGCTGCTGCTGTCACTGCTGCTGTCACTGCTGTCACTGCTGCTGCTGCTTTCTTCATCGCTGTCGTTGTCGGAAATGGCCTTGATGGACGGATCCCCCTGGCTATTGGCGGGCTCAGGGGAGACGGTACGTGAGGGTCCGTCCCGCGTGTCCGCAGGTGACACTGCCGTCTCCTGTGCGGGTGAGCTGGCTGGTGGCACTGGTGGCGTGGTCTTGTCCGGTGCGGGGGAGCTGGCAGGTGGCACGGGTGGCACCGTCTCATCCTGCGCGTCGTTGATGGAGGGGCCAGCAGGTGGCACCGGTGGCACCATTTCGTCTTGCGCGTCATCGTCACGGTGGCAGGCAGGCGGCACTGGCAGCACCGCGTCGCGTGATGTTTGGGGAGAAGGCGGTTTTTCGTTGAGAAGCTGGCCTGCCGCGTGGATGAAGCAGGGTCTTCAAAGTTGAACTCCTCTTGATCTTGACTGGGGGTTTGAAGTTCAGGGACGAGCTGGGAGGCCGTCTCCACTTGACGGAGGTACTCGAGCTCAGCTTCGGTGGGAGCACGGTCAGCGTCAAACATATCGAGGTCGGAATCCCGGGCTCGGGCGTATGGGCCGTCATAGGCGGTGGCTGCACCTTTTTCTTGCCCTTGCGCTTTGGAAAGGACTTCGTGGGGACGGTGGCATCGGTGGCAGTGGCACCCGCACCGCTGCGCAGGGTTCGGGGCATAGATTCAGACACGGATGAACCTGCGTTCGAGGGGGTGGCGGCGTTGGAGGTGCTACGCAAGCTGCGCCGCGCAGGGGGAGACTCTGTTGGGGAACTCTGGGTGGCATTGGCGGAATCATCGTTTTTTTTCCCCCTTGGCATCTAAAGAGTCAGCTAGTGAGTGAATTAAACCATTAGAATATTTTGAGCTCTACTTACCTTTGAAGTCGTTGTGCGGAAACGAAAGTGGTGGCGGCGAGGAAAGAAAATTTACAAGTCCCGATCAACCACATGACCGTAATGTTTGCCACAGATGCTGGGTAGCATCCGTGGCACCGACCCTCAAATCCAACCAGCCGTGGCACTGGTGGCCCGGTACAAAATTATGAGGTAAAACACATCAATAAATGGGATCATTTCTTTGGCGCTGACTCACTTTTCTTCTTCCACCACCATCTGCCCTTTCTTGCCTCTGGGGGAGCCATGCGGATTAACCTCGACCTCCAAGGTAAATCCAATCTCTCCTTTCCATCTACTTCTGCTGGGGAGCACAGACAGCCACCGGCTTTGGCTGGCTGCTGGGATCCGTGCCCGGAACTCGCGCCTGCTTTATTCCCTGTCGCGTTGGTTGTACTCCTGCCGGGGAACACAGACACTCTCAGGCTTTAGCTGGGCGCTGGGATCCGTGCCCGGAACTCATGCTTGCCTTTATTTATTGTTTTCCCTCCCCTTTTTCGTTTGTGGTGCTCTTCCTGGGGAACCCAGAGCCTCCATAGTACTCCTGCCGGGGAACCATGGACTGCCGTCGAGATCCGAGCCCGGAACTTGACCGGCGCCACTCACACCTGCAGCTGGGGAAGCCACCGATGCCAGTGCCACCTGTGCCACCCATATTTGCAGAACTTCGCATGTGACTGCCACGGATGCCATCGCTGACCCCCTTCCTACCAGGCTCCCCCCTTGGCCCTGCTTTTCTTACTCTTCGGAGTGTACGTCCAACATCTCTCGCCTCTCCTCCATTTTGCTCACTGCCTCACAGACCCGGTCTGGGCGTTCCTTTGCGATTTGGGAGTCCATTCCCACGGACTTTTCTATCACTGACACCGTTGCGGCTGTTGCTGTCACTACCCACCAGCATGAAGATCTGGCAGAACTGGACACTGGGACCCCCGCGAGCCTCTTGTCTGCCATCCCCGTGGTTCCTGCTGCCCAACCCATCACCGTGACTCCGGCTGCCCAACGAACCACCCCGACCCCTACTACACTGAAGGCAAAGGATAAACTATGGTCCAAAGTCAAACATCGTGAAGCTCGTGCATCTATCAAGGCATCGGCCGATCTGCTCCGTGACCCTCGTCCATCCCGCCACCAACGACATATCCGCACAGCCTCGCCTCCCATCAAGGCTCAATTCCAGCTGAGGAAAACTCGGATCGCTGCTACCGGGTTTATCGGGCTCCGTGACGGTGGTGGGCATACCTACAGGCTGACGGACTTCTTTGGGGATAAGCCAAAGCACAAAGGCTTTAGGCTTGTGAAGTCGAGTGGAAGGCGCGTCGTGCTGTGTTCTCTCTTTTCTACCCTGTCTAACATAATTTTCTCCAGCACCTCCCGCCCCATTGTAGACTCCGACGGGAAGGTCTTCGCTGTCTATGGCAGCACTCCCAACAACGACGGCTTTATGACCGACGTCCATGACGCTGCTGTCCACGCTCTGGAGGAGGCTCGAGCCTCCGCCTCCCTGAGTTATGACTGGCTGCACCACCGTCGCGGGAACTTTGCCCAGATATCGGGCGGTGACTCGCACAGCAGTGGACAGTTCCACCCCGGGGCCTTGGTCAACGGCGTCATCAACGCTGCGATCTTTGCAGCACTCATTGCCCACCCTGCCTTCCAACGGCTGGCAGGCTTTGCCACTGGTACGTGTGCAGCACCTCCCTCCCTCCCTTCCCTAAAGGATTTCGTCCAGGGTTGTTCGCCAATTGGGCACCGGACCTCTTCGACTTTTACATCGACTACATGTCCATCTTCTACACAAAGTATGATCATCTCTCTCGTCCCTTCCACAACGGCATCTGGTCGGCGTGCACGTTCAATCTCGGTCCACGGACGTGTACTTTGGGCCATCGGGATTTTGCAAACTTGGTGTTCGGATGGTGCGCTATAACGGCCCTCGGGAACTTCGATTTCACCCGAGGAGGTCATCTCATCCCCTGGGACTGCAAGCTTATCCTCGAATTTCCCCCCGGTGCCACCATTCTCATTCCCAGTGCCTCCATCTTCCACTCCAACATCCCCATTGCAGCGGGGGAACGCCGGTACTCTTTCACCCAGTACACCGCAGGGGGTCTCTTCCGATGGGTTGAGCACGAGTTCCAGACAGAGGAGGAATTTTTGGCAACACTTACAGATGCACAGGTGAAGGAGGAGAAGAATTTGGGCTTGAAGCGGGCGGTGATGGGGGCTGCATTATTCTCCACTCTTGACGAACTGAAGGCTGAGGCGTAGCACATCCGTTTTGACATTTTTCTTCAATTTGATATTATACAAGTGCTCGGGGGACCGCTCCGCGGTCCCCCTCCCCCTTTATTGATCACAGAAATTTGTAAAAACCCTCTATTTGCATAAGGAAACAAATAATAGGATCAATCGAACGAACGGAGAGACATAATTTGCTATGCAAAGGAGATGTACAGTGGTATCGATGCGGTTTAGGGCCACAATGTGCAGTGCAATGTTGTGCTTTGTAGATACCCCAACATGGTCGTAATGATTTTGCTATATTGTGTGGTTGAGTTTTCAGAGAAACCGGTTTTTGATCTTTTTTTTTCTTCTTTTTGCGAGGCAACCATGCAAGTAAAGCGGCCAAAACCATCGAAAACCTCATGAAATTCATGAAAACTTCATAGAAAATTTTAATTGAAGTGATTTAACAGCCCACACAATGCCAGCAATTTATTTTCTGCCAGTATCTCTATCTTGATAAAATTATGCCTGTCTGAAGCCTTTTGTCGGATATGATTTCGGAAACTCAGTCAGTTATCATGAAACCACCGCCATTGTATGTATTGCAATTTGTATTCTGCAGCTCTGAGTGTGGACCAAATTCGAGCAAGACAATAAGAATCTTTGTCTTTGTCAGGTTGCAGTCAAGTTCAGAATTTTATCCCCAGCCCATCCTTCAAATCAAGGACGGTATTGATGAAGTTGCAAGAGGGTGGTTCAAGTCACTCGCGCCGGTTTGGCGCTTGAATTAGCGCCTCGGAAACTTTAATGGTGAGCGAAAAGCGGAGTTTGGCATTGTGGACACTTTTATAGGTGCGCGCGCGCTTAAAGTTCGTCATGGGACCAAAAGCCCCGAGGAAGCGCCGTTTATTTGAGCGCTTCCAAAGGTCTGGACCCAGCGCTTCCAAAGCCTCGGGCCAGACGTAATTTTATAAACCGTAGCAGGGTCAACTGACCAGCGGAGTTTGAAGGCTTCAGACAGACGGACAGAAGTAATTTTATAAAGAGGGTGATGCCACCGATGCCATGGACTCCTTGTAAGAAATTGACCGAGTTTTTGAATCATGCCATGAATGCCATGGAATAAACTGAGTGGTGCCATGAGTGCCATATAAAAAATGGCTGGTGCCATCGGTGCCATCATATAATTTGGCTGTGACACCGTGATCGCGAACTCGTCCCGCAACAAAATCTTTGCTCAACTCATCCTAACCACCCTACCACTCAATCTGAGTCGGCAGAATCAAAGTACCAGCTCATTTGAATGTCCCAGAATATTTTTGTATTTTTATTTCAGGTCTGTGGTGTGATATATTTTAGAACATAAAACAACTCAAAATGTGCGCTACTTCGATATAGGTACCCCACTTCTCGACCTTTACCACAACACTAAATTTCCTCAACCTTGGAAATCTTACCCAGTTCACTCAGTAAGTGTTTTCCTCGTCCATCTGGTCTACCCTCACCCCCTGCTGTCCATTTAGGATGCCAAAGAGGGAGAAACACTCCCCCATGCCACCAGTGCCATCACGAAGTGCACCTGCCAGACGGCTCACTTGGGCTAAATATCATGAGAGGTATGTCTTAAGGGTCAAGTAACTGCAATCTATACTGATCTGACCCAGCCACAAAGAAGAAGAAGCAGAAAAAGGTAGAATTTGGATGGCCCGGTACGTCGCAACAAAAGTTGTTTGATATCTGAATGAGAGCTTCGTAGATATAGGGCCGAGATGGAGACCAATCCGGAGCGTCTACAGGAATGCAAAGAAAGGCAGAAACTCGCAGATAAAGCCTACAGGGCAAAGTAATTACTTTAACTTGCAATCTCTTACTTGGACTAACTCAACTTTCTCAGAAACCGGGCATTTCTTGCATTTAAAAAACGGGAGAAAAGGAAGGAAATAAAGGCCAAAAAGGGACAAGCCCAAAAGGATACTCCGAAAGAAAAAAGGGATTATGCCCTGGAATATGCTGTTTGGACTTGCAGAAAAAGGGATGAGCTCCAGGAAAAAGTTGCAGACGCTCTGTGGAGGGATAAGGACGGATACGTGATGTACAACGGCCAGTAGCTTACAGACTCTTTGTTTACGAAACTTGTGGCATGTGTGGCACCAGCGGCTGTGCCTCCAAAAAAAATTCGAGGTCAAGGATTTTAGGTGGCAGCAGTGGCATGGACAAGGATTTCTGGTGGCACGGGTGGCATGGTAGCCCAAACAAAACGAATCAACTCCCGTGACTAATATCAACTTGTTCTTCGCTCTCAATGTTGTTGGCCTATCGATGCTCGCCATCCTTCCACCCTGACCCCGGTGTTACCCGAGCCCAAGCCTCTTCGTTTTACCTCGTTTGCAGCCCCGCTGCCTTGGACAACCGCGGTGTCTACACCTCTTGGTGCGTCACCTTTGTTTTAAAATTATTTTGGCCAGTCCTGAAGGAGATACAAAAAAGGTCGAGCGCTCAGCGCGTTTCTGAACATATCCCCCGGGGGGCGCCACCAAGTACTCGTCCTGGGAGGCTTGCCTCCCCGCGTGGCATGCCTGCTGCGATGCTGGGGAGCACGCCCACCCTGCGAGCCCCGCAGCCCCGCAGCCCCTGCAGCCTCCCAAGACGCCAATGAGCCCCACACCCCGCACCATTCCCACGAGCACCCCAACTATTCCCAATGAAGTCACTACGGCCTCCCCGAGTACCGTGTCAACGCTTAGTGCCACCGATGCCATCGGTGCCACTTTTTCAACCCTCAGCTTCCAAGCCTTTGCACACATCAAGCCCTGCCAGGCTCCCCCCCGCCCTCTCGACGGGGAGGGGTGTGAGAGGGATTTCATGCACCGTTCTCGATCTGCTTCCCCTCCTCCCCTTGAGCCCCTCCAATGTCGAATGGGATCAACTCTGCCTTCTGTCCTCACGCTTCCCCTTGAAGCTATCAAGACATATGCGGTCCGCGGGTCCGGCGCCATCCACACCTCCCTGGAGGATGCCCTGGCAGATTTCAAGGCCGCCGCAGCTAAGGGCCCGGCCACCCTCCATACCACCGACAATCCTCAAGTTGCCACGTATGTGGCAGCAGGCCACACCCTGGAGGAGGCGAAGGCTCTTGTTGGTATTCACTGTTGGGCGGAGGAGTATGAATATGACTCGGACAATGAATACTGGCGTGGAATGTAGCTGTACTAGTCCAATCTTCCCTTGCTTTTTTATCTATTTCTACTTGCAATAAATGTTTTTTGAATCGGATGGCACCGTGGTACGGGAGGCCAAATCAAATGGCATTTGTGGCACAGGGAGCCAAATTGGATGGCATCCATGGCATACACCGAAGCAGACACTACAAGACATTGGTGCCACTTGTGCCACCTGTGCCACTGGATTTTGCATGGCATTCCTAGCACGCCAGGTAAAATGATTGACATCGGTAAGCCAGGAATGATGTAAGCATCCAAATTGTTTTATGCCGCCGACGCTCTCTCCAATGCCAAAGGAAAAGAGCAACCCAAACCCCAACCGCATAAGACCAAGACCCAGGATCAGAGTATCAGTAGAGAGCCAAGATCAAAATGGACACCGTACATCCCAACTCAAAACACTTTTTCGAAAAGACATTTCAGCTATGCAAAAAGAGGTAGCTGACGAAGTTGCAGGTGTGTAGGGACTGTTTTCCTCAGGGATTTTTCTGATTTTGTAGCTCGGACTCCGGAAATACAAGAGAGGTTGGACAAACTTCGACATATTCCAAATGAAGATGATCAATGGGAAGACGACGACACTTTCACATACGACGACGTAGTGGATGGATCAGTTCCCATTACCATAAGCCATGGGGGTGGTGAGATGGCGGATCTGGAGAGGGGGCTATGGGAAGATATTCATGGAAAGAAGAAGAGGTCTGTGTCTTCTTTGTCTGTTTTTTCTGCCCTCATTTTGTGGACGGAAGGCGACGGCGGGACACCCGAAACTGATGGGATATTCTTCAGCGCCGTGTCAATGGCTTCCGACTCCAAATGGAAGCAATGACAGACGCATACATGAAGTTTACTGCTGGGCAGCGCGGAAGCCTGGAGAAGGCCGCGCCACTGGTGCCACCGGAGCTGGTTGAGAACAAGTATACTGTTATGGTGGTGGATGTTTTCAGTGCGTCCCCTGTTTTCTCAAAGTATATTTGATGATAAGCCGGAGTAGACACCTACACTGTGGACGTCCCCATGGTGAGCACAGACGTATACATATCGTCCTGTTTGGTGGGCCAAGGCTTTATGCCATGCTCCCCATGGAAGCCGAAGCTCGCCATTACCACTCGTGTGCTGGAGATGTACAGACTGACCAATTTACGGTGCCCAGCCCTAGGAATCCAGGCATGGATGAAGGCACTGTCAGATCTTCAGGGAGCAGCATTCAAACCGTACAGTGCGCAGCAGTTCACGACTTGCTTTGACCTCTATCTGGGAATACTTGAAGAGGTTGACAAGAGGGTGAAGAAAGCCTTGCAGAGGGATTCAAAGGACTGGCGACTCAAGAATTGCTGTCCGGCGTGCACTTACAAGCTCGAAGGCGAAGGCCAGCTGTACTTCTCCATGCTAGCTACATGCGACGGCAACAATTCTTTGAAGCGCGTCCTTCGGAAGGACAAGGGCTTCACTGAGGATGGCGTTCCTCTCCGTGGTGGCTGCGAGCGGCCAGACCCCAGAGAAGCATCTGCAGGGGGGGACTACTTTATTAGCCGGCCGGAGGTTGACCGGTGGGTAAAGGAACGGCTGGCTGAAGAGGTTGTTTTGCCGGTGAGTTTTTCAGTCTGTGGCACTCGTGGCATCAGAAAATTTGGATAATCCAAGTGCGGATGAGCATGCGTGGCACCCGTGGCATGGAGCATCTGTGGCATCGGTGGCAATGTGTTGATTCGAGACTTTCAGGATATTTTGGATCCTGAGGAGGTGTCTGCGTGTGAGGAGCGTTGGAAGAATCTGTCTGATGAGCTCACTTCAAAAATGTGGGGGATCTTCGATGAGACGGGCATCTTCATTGCATTGTGCCGGCACAGCTTTGTCCTTTTGGTGGCAGACATGGTCAGAAGTGGAGAGCTGTAAGTGATGGCACCGGTGGCACGCATGGCACGCTAACAGCGAGACAGTGCCAAGTATCCTCTCGCTATCGAGAACGCTCTGATGGATGCGTTTGGCAAGGATATCGGCTTTGGTTATGACATTGGGTGTGGCCATGCAAAAACTCTCAAGAACTCCCCACTCGGTCCAAAGGCAAAGGAGCACAATTTCAGGATGCTGGTGGGAGCATTCCATGGGCATGCTCACAACCGTCGGTGCCAGCTCAAATACCTTGCAACCTATGTTGAGGGGATGGGGATCGAGGATCTGGAGGGGTGTGAACGTTTGTTTTCCAAGTCCAATGGGCTTTCCAGGTCTGTTCGGTATGCAAGTGTGTTTCATCGAAAGCAGACTATCAGAGCCTACCTGGCTCATGTGGACACTTTTGATACATATGCGAACCTGAGTAGGTCTTCTGCCATCTGGTGCTAATTAATAACCCAAGCTTTACTTGATAGGCACCTTTTTGGTCAACAACTACAAACAGGCAGTCAGCATCCTTGACACTGAAAAAAGCGTCAAATATGCCATGGCACAGGCAGGTGTGACTGAAGAAATGATGAAGACCCGTTTGGAAGAAGAGAAGGCGTACCTGGATGGACTATTGGTGGAACCAGAAGAAGAAACTGATCAAATGGAATACTACCAGCAGCTGGTCAATCTCCAGGATAGAAGGTGTGCCTTTGTACTGACCTGGCCTTCGAAATGAACTCACAGCTTTTGCTGCCACCTGTGCCACTGTTTTCTTCCGTGCCACTCCAACGTTCGCTTCTGCTTTCCATCTATGCCACCGATGCCATCCATTCCTGTGGTTTTTCACTGCCAATGCCACCGCAACCTCACCCTGCCACCGGTGCCATCCCATGCTTCGCGTTTTCTCCCATCTACGCCACCGGTGCCATCCTTCCTGTGCCTTTTACCTCACCCTGCCACCAATGCCATCTCATGGCTTCTGCTTGGGATCTCCCCTCTATGCCACCGGTGCCATCACCTCTGTGCGTATTCACCGCCAAACTCACCTTGCCACCGATGCCACCTGTGCCACCTGTGCTTTTCCCTCTAGAGAGAAGTTGAAAGACGTCATAGCAGAAGGGTCCACAGCAAATGGGACTTTTCGGAGACATGAGAGGGAAAATCTTGACAGGGCAGTGGAGACTGTGCAGGCAACGGAACGTCGATTGTCCATAGAGGTAAGGTGGACAACAGAGGATCCAGAGTGGATTCAGGCTGCAGAGCTGGTCGTCAAGAGACGTTATAGACGAGCGATTGATACCCTCGAGGGTCTAGTGGTTAAGCGAATTCTGGAGCTTACTAAGGTCAACCAGTCAGGTCTAGGTCAGTGGTTCTTTCAGTCAGGAACAGTGGACTTAACATCTATTCTTAGCTTACAAACTCAGGGACCACATTGCAAAGGCTCTCAAAACTCGATCCAAAGCCATCCGGAACGCCCTGAATCGGTACAATGCAGCTGCCGAAGCGCTTGACCCTCCGGGGCGCCTTCTAACTTGGGCAGAGGTAGTTGACTATACCTTCCTGGCAGACTTCGACCTTCTCCGAAGTCCTGACACTACTTCCTCCATCCGTGCCTGGGCCACACCAGCGGCCCGTCAGCTCCTGGACTCATACCACAAACTCCAGCGGGCCAGGGAAGAAATTCCTAGGCTGAACATTGAGATCCGCCGATTCGTGACCTATATGAAGGATGAACGGGCCTTTCTTGTTGACCGGGAGTCCGAAATCAGGGCAGAGGATCCCGTATTGGCATTCTTCGTCCGGAAGTATCGAAACCGTCGGGGTAGGTTTGATCATATCCACTCGAAACGGCTCCTAGCAATGAGGAAGAAGCTGGCCGCTGCTTTCACAGGTACCCTTCAACCCGGAATCCGGGTGACGCCCCCAGTGCCACCGGTGCCAGGTCGTGAAGAACAAGGGCCAGTGCCACCGACGTCACCTGAAACAACAGAGATGGACATTGATGAGCCCACAGGAGGAGAGGAGGATGAAGAATCCCAAGACGGATGGCTTCTGGATGATGGATCGAGTGACGAGGATGAGGGACCAGATGCTGAAGGAGAGGAACTGTCTGCAGTGTTGGAGGGAGTAGCTTCACTAGGAGTTGACAGATAGTCGGACTTCATAATATGGTGGCACCGACGGCATTAGGAGCCACTTCATCTAGAAAATAAATGGATATTCTCCTCTGTGTTCTGCAAAGCTCAGATGCCATACACACCACTTATTGCTGAAGGGAAGTTGTCCAACTGATCTTGGGTTTGGATGGGGTGTGGCACCCGTGGCATTCTTTGACGTTCTTTTGGATCCTGTGAAGAAACGGTCCATGGCACTGATGGCATTATTGGAGTAATATTTTCCACCAATCCTCAATCGAAATGGTTTGTGGCACTGAAGGCATGGTTTGTGTAATATTTTCCCCCAGATCCCGGATTGAAATGGTCCGTGGCACTGATGGCATTGTTTGGGTAATATTTTCCTGGATCCGGATCGAAATGGTCATGGCAATGTTCAGGTAATTTCCCCCCTATTCCGGATCGAAACAGTCAGTGACACTGATGGCATTTTTGTTGAGTAAATTTCCCCCTATCCCGGGGCAAAACCGTTCGTGGCACCGATGGCACCATTTTTTTACTGATCCTGGGTCAGAAGGTCGGTGGCACCGATGGCACACTTTTGGCAACATTTTTTACTGATCCTGGGTCTGAAGGTCTGGTGGCACCGATGGCACACTTTTGGTAAAAATTTTTTACTGATCCTGGGTCAGAAAGTCTGGTGGCACCGATGGCACACTTTTGGCAACATTTTTTACTGATCCTGGGTCAGAAAGTCTGGTGGCACCGATGGCACTATTTGGGTAACAAAATTTTACTGATCCTGGGTCAGAAAGTCTGGTGGCACCGATAGCACTATTTGGGTAACAAAATTTTACTGATCCCGGGTCGAAATGTCTCGTGGCACCCATGGCACTATTTGGGTAACAAAATTTTACTGACCCTGGGTCAGTGGCCTCATGGCACCCATGGCACGATATCCAGCCCAATTGGCGGTTCTGTGGCACACATGGCAGTTCCGTGGCATATGTGGCATTGTTTGTTCGAAAAAAGCGACCAAACAATAGGGGGTATTTACTGGGTGGCATGGCTGCTCTGCCACCGCTGGGTGCCGCAGCTGCCACCAAACCCGTACGGTGGCCGTGCCACGTCTCGATAACTATCGACGGGTCTTGGGGGGGTAGACCCGTCGATAGTTATCGAGGGGTGGCGGTATTATCAGGTGGCTGAATGGGTAGACAAAATGAACCAAATGAAAAACACGGTGAATAGAAGAGCTAAAAGCACAAATTGGGTGAACAGAAAATTGAAATGGAGCCCACCATGCACTCTGGCAATTCGCTTCTCATCAAATTTAGGTCTACTATACAAGGCTGAATGGGTGCACAAAATGACTTGAATGACAAACACAGTGAATGGAAGAGCTAGAAGCACAAATGGGGTGAACAGAAAAATGAAATGGAGTCCACCATGCATTCAGGCAATTCACTTCCCATGGAACTCAGGTCTATTATACAAACTTGAATGGGTACACAAAATGAACCAAACGAAAAACACGGTGAATGGAAGAGCTAAAAGCACAAATTGGGTAAACAGAAAAGTGAAATGAAGCCCATCATGCACTCTGGTAATTCGCTTCTCATCAAATTTAGGTCTACTATACAAGGCTGAATGGGTACACAACATGACCAAATGATAAACACGGTGAATAGAAGAGGTAGAAGCACAAATTGGAGGAACAGAAAAATGCAATGGAGCCCACCATGCACTCTGGTAATTTGCTTCCCATGGAACTCGGGTCTACTTTACAAGGATGAATGGGTACACAATATGACCAAATGATAAACACGATGTAGAAGCACAAATTTTGAGAACAACAAAATGAAACGGAGCCCACCGTGCACTCTCGCATTTCGCTTTCCGGGGCACTCGGGTCCACTCCACTATATAAAACCAATACAAAATCAACTCAACCATGCAAGCATTGAATAGAGATGCAGAAGCTCAAACTGGAAGACCTGAAAAATGAAATGATGCCAACCATGTATTAGGCCATTTCGTTTTTTTTGACATTTGAACTTGATGTGCAAAAGATAGAAATGAATCCGACCTTTGAGGGAGTTAAGTAGCAGGTCACCACTCAAAGATGCAGAACCGAAAATGGTGAATCACTGCATTTAACCGGCTCCTAGACCGGCACCCGGCGAGGCCCGTTGAGGTCCGCGGAGGCTGGTGGACGCCTAGACACGGCGGTGCTAGGACCATAGCACCGCCGTGTCTAGGCGTCCACCGGCCTCCGCGGACCTCAGCGGGCCTTGCCGGGTGCCGGTCTAGGAGCTGGTTAAATGCAGTGAATAGATGAAAAAGAAGGGAGCCTCCGCCACTGTAGACTGGATAATTTCACACACACTGTCCATGTAATTTGGGAGGGTACTTCAAGTGAGATTGTTGCCTTGGGTGAGTCCTAAGCCGATCAACCAAACCTTGCAGACACAAGAGCAGTTGAAAATCTCGATGAACAGAGGCCACCGTATTAAATGTCCAACTAATCCTCATTATAAGATACGTGTATTCTATGAGACTCACTGTGGAATGGATTGAGATATGGATCCAGTCACAGGTGAACAAGTGGTGTGCTGAGGGTATTCTGTAAAATCGAACATATACAAACACTACCATTCTGCCGCCCTGAAATGTTTTCTTGCAATAAATATGCACAGTGATCCACATGTATTCTATGAGAGATTCACTGTGGAATGGATTGAGATATGGACCCAGTCACAGGTGAACAAGTAGTGTGCAGAGGGAAACTGCGCAACCAGTGGAACCGGGCACTGTGGAAATTCGGCTGAACATCTATGAAGTTTTGGAACTTGAGGGAGAGAGTGGGCCCAACATATGCAGGATGCCCTTCGGCTAGTTCCGCTGGGCAGATGCCGTGGCTAGAGAGATGCAGTGAGACGCAAAAAAGAGAAGATTTCGGTGAGAAATGTCGAAATCTTTGGGGGTGTCGCGCCAAAATTCGGCCTCTGTCGAAAGGTTGAATAGATAAAATCGGTCACGAATCACGCCCGCCGTCGATTTGAAGGAAAAAATCAGACACCTGGATCGAGTAATACTGGGCAAAACTTGAGAGGATCTCGGATGAAGCAAGGATGAAGGAAGAACCAGGAATATCTTATAGAGTCTAGGGGTATCTCGTCTATGAATGTCTATCTCATTCATGAGTACCGAAATCCGAGCTGAGATAGCTTATACCGCCCAATTGACAAATGCCATGCTCTGCGAGAGTCAGTGGTAAACAACGAGAACACATCTGTGCTGAAGCGGACTTACATGAATCCACTTTCGAACGTTAACCACGCTGCTAGTGCCTCTGGATGGTTTGCAAGGGTCGCCGCAATGCGGACGTGCAGGTCTTCAACTTCTCGCACCATCTCCACCAGTACCTGTTTTGGATGCTTTTGCGTGGTTTTGGAACGGGCTTTAACGTAGTTCGTAGCCTCGCCGGCGAGTTCCTCCTTGTAGAACCTGCAGAACAATCTGAGACTGATGATAAGATGAAAGATAAATCGCGAACGAAAGGATGTCGTTTGTGAGGCACGTAAATTCATCGACATCGGGAAGAACTAGGACATACACTGCGATGTCGGGGTGGATCTTCTTCGGAAAGATGGCGCATGCGGCTCCTGGGCCAAGCCCACTTTTGGCGCGAAGGTACTTTGGCCAGTTCGGTGCGGTGGGGAGGACAGCCAGTGCCATGGTTTCTGGCCGATTCTCTAGAATCGTGCCGCTCACGAATTCCATGGCCGCGCACACCATCATGTTTGCGCAAACTGGATCCCAGTGGTCGTAAACCTTCCCTAGAACCTCATGATAATGCCTGAGGGCTGGGTCAGCTTGTGGACATCCCAGTAACAGATTGCGCTGGTATCCTTCGAGAGATTCCATGCTTGCGCAATCGTCGATGTAGAAGAAGAACCTGAACATGTCACTATTGAAATCCGCTCAAGTCCAAGGACATTATTCACCATGCATAAAGAGCGAAGGCAAACTTGACTTCAAATGAGTGACGGGAATACCAGAACTACAGGGGCAGTTTTATCAGCACCACCGCAGTTGGGCAACAGCAATACGAACTTGAATAAGTGAGACGGTGTCGAAGATAAGGTTGGTCTGGGGGTAGACTGAGGTCGTGTCAAGGTCGTGCTGGCAGGGCTTCAAGCTGTGCAGTAAAATGGGGATGACAGGTGAATGAGAATGCCTCTGAGAGTAGATAGATCAGTAAGAGAAAAAAGAACATAAAACTTCAGCTCAATCTCGATGTAATGAATGTGAATTTGTGCGCAAGTACTCGGAAGTGGCGTATACGTGGTGGTGGCGAGAGACAAAGAGAGAAAGTGCCGTAATGTGGGTCCAGTGCAAACAATTACGTAGTAAACTAATGACGCGTATGTAAGAGAGTCCGTGTGGGAAAAGCCTCAACTAAGAGCCAAACCGTTGCCAATTGACACATCCAGGAAGCTACGCAAAGACGTAATAGGGAGAGCATGCCCCCCCGCAAGGCATTGACATGTGGTTGCCCATGCCACAGTCAGCTCGATCCCCGGCGTAGTCCGAGAAGGCCGATGGCTTGGGCGTGACTCCTCGCATTGGCAGTACATAGTAAAAAAAATGAATGTCTGTGTAAATGTGATATGTGAGTAAAGAAATAGGTGTAAAAGTTCAAGAGCTCAATATCTAATATTTCCGACATGGCCGAAGAAATCTGCTCAATGATTTGAGGAACGCGGCTTGACTGTGAAATACACGTCAACAAATGTGTGCTGCTGCGAAGTGAATTGACAACGGAATTGAATACAAAAGGCGCTATAGAGGTCAAATAGTCAGTAAAGGTTTGCGCGGGAGATGAAATAAAATAATGTGTATTCGGTTGGCAGTGTAGATGGTGATTGTTGGAATGGGACGAGGACGGTGTGAATATTTACCTAACGGCGTTATGATTCGGGGAAAACGTAACATGAATCAATCGATGCTTATCTTGTGCCTATCCATCGGACGGTCAACTCTAACAGCTTGATGATTATCACTCTGACAGCTCTGGACCTTTGCTCGTCCAATCACTCTCTTTATAAGATTACAACAAAGGTGAGTTACGATACTCGCACCAAAAAGCCAACTTGTCCTTTGTCCAGCCTCAATTTGAACGGCGGTGCCTCCGGTAATTGTTTGCACGCTATGATTTTGCAGGTGCGCACCATGCACCTCTGGCTCTTTCCTGGCTACACCTGGCCTCAACTATTTGGAAAAATCAGCAAATATAATATTACTGGGACCGCGATAAGGAATTTAGTCCTCTGATATGGCAGGTTCAAGATTATCCATACTTGATCAAACTCGAATGAGTGTTGACGCGCAAAATGGTGTACCGGCAGAAAACAGCAACACCATGTATATGGCCCAGGCTCGAGTCGAACGAGCATGCCTGACTATCCACGCTCCTCTATGTGTGGCAGGTCCGCGCAGCGCGCCTCTGGGCCTTTCCTATCCATAATTAAACTCAAATGGCTGTTGAATCCCCAAATGGGTACGAATCTGCGCACCAAAATAACCCGGTTCCCACCCTACGGCCCGGGCTGGAGTTCAAGGAGCCCCCGCATTCCCTACATTTTATGCCTACAAGTGAACTTGATTTGGGTCGACGTTCACAATGAAGTACGAAAGCTCGCATGAAACAGCGAAACTTCAACTGAGTATAGCCAGGCTCGAGCCGAACGAGCTCGCCCGCATTACTATCGATCGGGTACCTTTGTAAAATATTTTTGTTGAAGCTGCCATGTGGTTATTTGGCATTGGAAAGCTTAGAAATCTGGAGGGCAGCAGGTAATAGATCTGAACTCAACATGTGAATATTTCCAGGTTTGTTTTCGGACAGTGGAAGCTGCCATGAAGCTGCCGCCACGAAACATGCAAAACTGCCCGTTCGCAAAAATGAAGGCCAGCCAAATTGGGCGGGCATCATTTCTGATGAAATCCGCCCGAAACTGATCTTCGATTTTGTTCTGAGCTCTCTTCTTCTTGGCTACGTCCAGAAAATAGCAGGCATGGATTGTGCACCACGTATCTAAATCAAGAATTTATCACAAGGCAGGAGGGGGAAAAGTGAAATTGCCAGATAGATTTTTTCCACAGGTATTCCCTTTTGCAGAGGTACTCGATCGATAGTATTGCGTAGTCTATTGTTTGGGTGTTCGCTTATTATGGAATTCGGAGCTTGCCGTAGCACGTGCTCCTGCAGGCCTTACCATTAACCACGCGTTTTTTCGCCCACCACCCCACCAAATCTCATTCTGCATTCGGTTTTACACGCTTTAGTACAACTGGACTTGCAAGGCCCATTTGTAGCACCCGCAAAAGCAAAGCGAGCTCAACACCAATTGATGACGGACGCCGCATAAGTACCTTACTTCATAATTTTATGGACCGCAATCTGCCAAATCCAAGACCACTAGCACATTTTGTGAGGTATACAATTCTTCTATGTTCTTTAGAGTGGCTGTAGGAGAGGCTGGTGCGATGAGGAGAGACGACGCGTCGGAAAACACGACTTACACGTGATTCGGGAAGCTCCGAATTACATAATAAGAGAGCATCCCGATCAGACCCCCGCGCGTAATAACAGACTTTATATAGCGAGGTACGAGCTAAGCTATAAAGAGTCTGTCTACGAGAGACTAAGTATTGTGTTACTCGTATGTTATTGAGGTCCTATGAATCAGTGTGTACATGGTTGTTTTCCACGCCACTGGGCGCTAAGGCTCCAACTGTTTAGTTTAGGTTTACAGTTGGGCGTAAACTAAACCAAAACCCAAAGAAAAGGGTTTACAAACTGTTTAAACAGTTTATAAACAGTAATATTTGCTTCAACAAAGTAAAGCTCAAGATCTGGGACTCAGAAAAGCTGTTCTGGCATTAGTTATTGGGATAAGATCAATTAACAGCATTGTGAAGTGTCTGGGCAGAGTATCGAGCAAAATAGCAGGCAGAGGTTAGAGCCCTTCCCAATCCGGTAATATCAATCAGACATCACTGATTTCGGGCCGGGTTGCCGACCTTGCCGACCTCCAATCACCATGACTGAACATAGCTCCACAGGCAACTCCTCACACTGCAGACACAAATTGCAGGTGCTGTAGGCCATAAATCACCTTGATACTGAAAAATGTTTAAACAGTTTATTTTTCATCTGTTTATGGTTTACAACCCCTTGTAAACTAAATCAAAATAAAAACCCTTTTATTGGTTTAAAACTGTTTGTAAACCAAAACCATTGGAGCCTTACTGGGCGCTCGCTAATTCCTGAGATTCTCAGACCGTTATCAGTTCTCAATGCTCACCAATACCCACAGCAATTAACCCTTATGAAGGGCTTATGGTTTAAGTCTGTGGTGACGGCAATCTTTCGCATTGGAAAACGAGAGAAAAAGGAGAGAAAAGGAGGGAGATTATCCATTCTTTCAGATTTTGCTTGTTCGACTGTGCTATCTCCATTCTTCGTTGGTTTTTCTTCTGTTCTTCCTCTGGGATTAACCCCTTCCAGCTCTGACTTCCTGTGCTTCGAAACACAGGCTCTTCATTTGCGATGGAGCAGGTGACTCGCACGTAGTGCTTTCCCTGACAGCACGCAGTTCACGTAGTAGTTGATGCTGCTGCCCGCGGCGCAGTCTAATTCAATGGCTGCCAGCCGGAGGGCGACGCAATCTCCTATCGACACATAAAAGGTACACACCTCCCATTCCCACTCGCATTTCTTCCCTCCCTTCCTTCATTCATAGGTTACTGTCATTGCAATACGTCCCTGCTAATATTAACTTTTCTCCGAACACCTCCAACCACTGCTTCGGACTGCCAGCTGATGCGATTCATCTGAAGTCCTGTTTCTTGCTCCGATGTATTCACGCTGGCATCGCCATGGTCAAACTATTTCTTTAACCGACGCTTTCATAGAGCTTTCTTACCTCATATGTCATCCAACTATTCTTGACACGCTCAAAATGAACTCTCCTGATCTGTGTGCTGCAACCATTCCTGTATTCATCACTTTCAACATATTGACTATAACCGGCAAGACGAACACCCACTCAACACGACGAGTCGAGCGGTGTGTTCCGTAGGGACACGGTACGAAATGCAGCTGGCGAGGGGCTTCATGGGTCGAGAACAACTTGAACCCTCGAAGAGGAGAGTTGAAGAACTTGGAGGCCGAGAGAACAGGGTGAATGTCAGCTTGCAGTATTATTTGGGCTGCCTTGGAGCTTGGTAAGAGCTTGGCATCGTTCAGGGATAACTTGAATGACATGTTGATGCAGTGCAGAATTGAAGTGAGTATGACGGTGGGGGTTCTAGAACCAATTGCGCTGGGGACTGGGCTTCGGAGTCATCTGGGTGCAGAAGAGGCCAGAGTGAAAGTCGTCGTCGTCGTAAGAGGCTCCTGTTCTGTGTTACAAGCAAGATAATTACTGCGGAGATGCCAGCAAGGCGGCAAGAGGGAGAAAACGATCCAGATGGCTCTTTTGAGAGATATAAATGCGCAGACGTAGCCGATGTTGCAGCGCAGAAGCTGAGGGAGCCAAAGATAGGCAGCTCAGAGAGAAAAGCGCGCAGTCCGTAGCAGATCATGAGGACGCTGCGCAAGAGCAAAAACCGGTGAATTAAGCCTCATTGAGCACCAACGCAACATGTGCAACGTGATGGGCACCACGGAATGAGCAAAATCTTAAAGAACGCGTAATTGCGTGGCCTCCCTGCCGAAGGTATAGAATCATGCTACGCTGTGATGATATACTGCGTCCTGTGAAGACAAAGCTGCGCACAGCTCCAACATGGGTCACCTGTTTGACCACAAATGAAAGGCAGTGTTGAAAAGCAGAGAGAGTCGAGGACAGAAGGGATTAATTGAAGAGCAGGAGCAGAGGAAAAATAAAAGGAGATAAGTTACATGGGGATACAGCACCACCGAACGAGCATAATCTTAAAGAACGGATAATAATTTCACCGTCACTCGCTCCCAATCGGGGCAGCTGTGCGTCCGAAATATCTCCAGCATCAGTTTCTTTCTCCCTTTCACTCCTACTGTCCCTGTGGTTCCAACCGTTATTGGCAGCTACGGAATGCGAGTCTTGCCCAAATCGGAACCATACCTCATGTATTAAGCAGATGCTTCGAATCAGTGTGTATGTTCGCTATACATCGTGTATATACTTACGCCGTGTATTAGGCATACCTCGGGTATTAATCCGATGGCTCGAATCAGTGGGCGTATGTTTACTATCACCTCGATTTGCTATTTATTTCCCAACCGCCACCTGTGCTACAGCATTGGGCTCCGAGCCCACCTAATTCGGTCGGTCTTCTTCCCAGGTTTATTTCTAGACGACCCCCAATCACGATTTAGCTTCGGCTGGCTCTGCTTCTCCCATGCCGCCCCATTCACGCAGCCTACTTCCGAGCGCTCAAGCTCCCCTCGAAAGATCGCCGCTCTCTGACCATTCTTCGGTCTTTCCCCCGTCATCGTCCCACTGTCTCACACCTTTCAATTCCGTGTTTTACCTCCAGTTGTCTATGACATTATTTATCGAAAAAAATCGCACTTCTTGGGGCACAGTATGAACACTCAAGTCTCAATATTTTTTGCGAAATGTGTCACATTGCACTGTACCTGAAACTTGAAACTTGGAAGTAATGTCGGAGTTTGAAGGGCACGTGATGTCGGCCCATCATGCCCAGCACCCCTAACTTTGTTTCTCAACCCATTCTAATGCTACCACAAAGAGCATGCCAATGGAAAATGTGCCATACTGTAAGAGGGTTGTTATGATGATCTGACCACCTTAACCATTACGCCAAAACAGCACTATAAACACAGGTTATGTCTTCAAGGTTCGGATCATATATAAACACATCGGCAATATGTGGTAAGGTGGTGGCACCAGCCTTACACATACATGGGCCGCTGAACGATGTGCTCTGAACTAAACCCAAACAATCCAATTATTACCCAAATATAATCCAAGTCTTTCCGATATAAGCAGTGATGCCCACAGAAATAAGACAAGGATCAGAAATAGGCCGATCAGAGGAAGCAAGGGCTGAGATACAGACAAGTGATAGTCTCTTGTACAGGGCCTAACAATAGGTTGAAGGGAAGGTATAAGATTCCCACAGAAAGATGAACCTTCACTACAAGATATCACCAGGAATTGGCCTGAGAGATAATTGAGCAATGGAAATAAGATAGTTTAAGAGCTTCGCAGCTATGAGACGAGCAAGTGTTATGTGTGTGGTGGTGGTGATGTCCGGAGACGGGTGATAGACCTCCTAGAAGCAAACAATAGACTATTTCCACGAGGATATATGCCCAAAAGCTTATTTCCCAGAGAACCCGATTGTCGATTTACGATGAACAATGAACAATGAGCGATACAATTTGACGATTTGACGATGAGCGATGACGATGACAATAAATGATTTCGATTCCAGTACTATGTAGCCTCAATCACGCCCTAAGACATTTCTAGTAACCAACTTCTTATTCCAACTGAAAGGTTTCCCAATGTTAAAGTCCAACAACGATACACACTGCGCCAACCCCAGAAATAGCCCAAATCACAAGCATTATGCCTACTAGTACAAGGGGATTCCGTGTCCTACTCGTAATAATGTCCCAACTACTTATACAAATCCCAAAATCATATGAAAGTCCTCAAACCAAGCAGAAATTAGTAAAATGGCCCGAGATCGTCCCTCCCGTTTATCCATCGGAGGAATAGCTGCGAGTGTATTGCCATTGGCCAGTGCCCAGGTAGTCCCTGATTTCCCAACCATGCGGCTTTTGTCATCCAAGTTATTTGAAAACACTAGTCCCCTGGCTGACTGATATCACATCGTCCGTCTATTCCTTTTGTCTCCTGTCCTTTTCCCATAGCTCCTGACCATCGGATCTTATTCCCCTGGTCTCCAGCTTTCCATAGATACCCCTAGTGTAACCTTTTCCCAGAAAGGTTTCTTATTCCCTACTTCTCTTCCTCGGAATAAGATCAATCCCATCAGATTGTCTTAACCGACCTTCGCTTATCCCGGAATTCCTCCGGTATGAGCTTCCCCGACCTCACACGCCTGTCACATGGAAGGCCTTTCCTTTAGCCGAGCAGAAATAAGCTTATTCCCGCATGTCCAGTTGTAATTATCTCTGGCTTATTTCTCATTGTGGAAATAAGCTCCAGAAATAGTCTCTTTAAAGGTTTGTGAGCTACACTCTCCTCTACAGTTTTCGAGGCGAGCACTGCCAGTCCGCAGGGTAGTCACCTACCCTTTGTACCCGTTACTCTGTGATCCTGACCCTGCCAGCTATACCGAGACCGTATACCAGCTCTCAGAAATAAGCCTATACTGTAACCAGACTATTCCGAAACGCGCAAAAAGTGCGGTGTTTAGGTATAGTTCAATTCCAGACAGTTCACTGCCTGTCAGGATGACCCACCTTGATTGCCAGTGACCCACATTTCTTCCCTTTACTGCCCTTGTGAGTCACCAGGCAACTTGCATGTATCTATTGCCACTGAGGTTGAAAAAAACCAGAGATTTTTTGGAGCAGCCCTACATCCAATTGATGCCTTCCGAATGCAAAATAATATTTAGTTGCATTTTACTCGGATTTAGCATCAAATGCGCCTCTCAAACAGTTGTTTCCCAGGCATTGAACATCAGAGGTTTATTTCTCAAGTATTTCGGGACCCAATCGTTGCCTTATTATCTGCACAGATCTGAGGAATCCCTCTTCAAGTGGAAAGTTCAGACTACCAACCACCAAGTACCGCTTTGGGACATCAAACATGTACACTAACTGGGCAAAATGATTGCCCGGTGGGTTTTCACCATATCTTGATGAGTGAGCCATGTTTCAGCACAAAATAAGATGTCAGGTAGTCGAGATAGTCGGCGGCAGTGTTTGCGGCAGATTGATGAGATCAACGTGTTGGGATCCGCCATCAAATGGTTGAAATAAAGAATCCAGTGTTTTTCAGCTCAATCAGATTCTTTTTTGGTAGGAAGCTAAGTTGCTCATATTAAAGCTTGAGATGTTCCCTTGGATTCCACAAGTTGAACCAAGTAAAAATATACAGGGCTTCACTTGCTATAGAGCTCACAAAGTGGCCAAAATGAGCTAATATCGGCCAAAATCACTGCATTCAGGGGTCGGGTAGACCCGGCCTGCCGCGATTGGCCGCCTACTGCCGAGGTCTGGCTACCCCCGGAGACAGGGTCTGCCGACGCACGTGCACCGAGGTTAGCCGCCATCTGTCGAGGTGAGGTCGGCAGACCCTGCCGCCCTCTTAGTCCAACCTCCACAGCCCTCGGCGACCTCGGCTCCCTTTCTTTCCACATTGCTGGTGTTCTGTGGTACAAGTAGGCCCTCATGCAATGTGTGCCTTGAGCCCAGCAATAATCCCTCACTAATCAGATGATTTATTTAAGACAGTTACCTAATATGATTGCGCCGTCGACCCGGCTGCTGTCGTTGCAGGATGAATCTTCCTCTCTTTTGTCTTTCCCACTTGCTAGCGCGAGGGCGATGGATCCAACACAGGATTCATCGCACTAGCACGCTACTTAAGACACAGGCCCTTCCCACGGAACCTTGAGAAACGTTCAATGCCTGCGAGATGATGGGAGACGAAATAACGTAAAAGATTGTGACATTTGACGTCCCACGATCTAATCATTTTCGGCATTAAGTTCGGTACACTGCGGTAGGTTTTGTTTCCAAGAATTGAGTCAAGAAAGGGTTTCGGAACAGTTCTCGAGGTCGGCCCAGCTTGCCCTAGCTCCACAGACACTGCCGACCTCGGGTCTGCCGCGCTCTGGTGCTATGGAGTAGACAGACCTCTGCCTACCAAGGCCCTGAATGCAGTGAATGAGCAAAAACAGCTCAAAATAGCAGTTTTGCAGGCTCTATGGCAAGCTATCCCCTGTATATTTTCGGATGGTTCAAGTGGTGAAGTCAAAGAGGGCACCCTGAACTTCAATATGAGTAGCTTCACATCCTCCCAAAAAAATCCGTGCTCAGGTTGAAAAACATTGATTTCTCTGTTTGGTTGATTTTGATGTCGGATCAAGCAAATTTGATCTCATCAACATGCTGAAAAAATTTCTCCTGACTGTCACGATGAGGTGACAACTTATTTTGCAGCAAAACATACATTGGTCATTGAGAACTGATGGAAAATGTATCGGTCAATCATTTTGCCCAGTTAGTGTAAGTACAAATTTCAGCCTTGCTGAAAAGTTAGATCTGGGCATGAGAAAGTAGCCTCAAACTATTGACTTCAGACCTGAAAGTGCTAGGAAAGTGCTGAGTTCACAATACGACTAGGAATAAATTGCGAAAAAAGATCTCATAGTTGTCGCCCAAATCAAGTCTTCATTCTTATCTCCTCAACACTGGTGTCCTGTCCTGTATGAAGTCCTATCCGATTCGGACCGTGTTGAAACGGACCACAGCCGCAACAGCATTCGAAGGCGACTCCACTTCATGCCTCAAAACCTCAAACCCCCCGCTGTTGGGTCGCTTCCAACAAGATTCAAGGTCTCGCAAGCCAAATCCTGACATCCTAGGCGACTCTCCTTCAAGATTCGGTCCGCTCGCGTCCGACAACATTCAAGGAGTTGAAAGACGAAACTTGATACGCAACACTCTTCATTGTGCGAAGACTTCTAGCTGGACTTCGAGTAATGACCAGGATCCGGGCGCTATTTCTCTCCCTTATGCCGAGTCTCCTCTTCCACAATATACTTAGACTCGTTACCAGTCTGCTTACAATGAGCAAAAAATGGGGCAAGCACTTTGCTGTAAGCAGACCGGTACATCTCGAACCAAACAAAAGGGCTGGGCCCGGAGTTTCAAATTGAGGCGGTGCCGATCTCGGCATCACTTCCTTTTCCGCTACTCCCACTCGCCGCGCTCTATCTCTTTTCCCTCTACTTCTTTTGACTCCAGCTCTTGCACACAGCACCTTCGACATCATCGGCGCGTATTCGACCACTTAAACCCCCCAATTCACTGGTCTTTGACCAAGAAAGAGAGTACGGTGTGCTGGCGGTGATTAATTATCGCGCGGGAATTTGGAGCTTTAATTGGGGCGGAATTTGGCCACGGTGAGTACCAATCGTGTTTCCCATGAGTCCTGTCCCCTTTGCGTGGTCTGGATGCCACACTCACGCCTTCAATCACTACCTAAGTCACCCGGACCCGACGCGCTCACTTTAGACGCACTATTTCTCCTCCATCGGGTTCTCCTCGCTTCACACCTTCCACGGTACTTGCGACATCATCAGCGCGTATTTGACAGCTCAACCACACCGAAATAAGCCGAGAACCCTGTTCTTGTGAAAAATCAGCCAGGCACAATGATGTCAGATAACCCCGGTGCTGGCGCTGTCCCAAATGCTCAGGAGTTTCCCTGCGCTCTATCGTGGATATATATTACCAATAAAATCCCTCTGGAGGCCAAGATTCTGTCAATTATGAGAATCCTGAAGGACATGCGGATGTCGCCCATCGAGCTGATTACGACCCTTCTTGTGCCCCAGGATGTCTATCGTGATAACGCCAACGGGTTCCATCGAAGCCAAGGCCTTGAGGACTTGCTCGATATTGTTTCCCAGGACAAGCGCGGTCGAAAGAAGCTTGACGCATACCTTGAGAACAAATTCGGTTTAGAGCCGCTTCTGCGCGAGGTACATCGCGAAATGGACAACCTTAGCAGTCATTTCCGACGGTCTACTGGTGAAGCCACCCCCGAATCGCTTTTAGAATTCGATTTCGAACGGGACGTAACCGAACTTTGTCGAGAACACACCGAAACTACGTCGGATCCTTCCCACGCCAGCTCAGACACCCCGCGCAGCCAAGGAGAATACCGTGAAGGATCCCGAGCCTGTTGTAAATCGTTTCCCTATACTGACACTAGCTGACTGTTCCCTAGCTTGTTACGATGATACAGGCGCAACTAGCCAAGACCCGATCGCAAAATAATAACCTTTGTGCCATTCCGTGTAGCTTATATTTCCTTAGCTCAGGCATCCCCCGCAAAATCGTCGACACCCTCGCACATGCTGGAATGAATCTTTCCTATAACTCTGTTAAGACGACACGCTCGACATTAGCCAACGGACAAATGCGACGTGCTCAGCTAGCAGCGAGAAGTGGGCACGCGATAAGTTGGGATAACACACACATCAGCCTTTCTGTGCACTTTGAGCAGCGTACCCTGGCTCCCCCGAAGGTCCAAATCGGCACAACGCAGATTGTATACGCTCTATGTGGTATAATTCCGCCCGATTCCCTCCAGCTTCTTCCGATACTCCAACGCCGGGCCTCTGCACCACTGATCACCTTTGCTGCTGATATTCGACCCACGTACTCTCAATGTCAAATGATCCAGAATCACTTGTGCCTGTCCATTGTCGGATTACTCATTCAGAACGAGCCCGGCTTCGAGTATCTTAAGAGCGCGCCGGAACTACAGCTTCCTCAGTACTGCCCACCTCCACCAGAACATCAGACTGACGAATTTGTGCTGCGTACGACGAAGCTGGACGATACAGGTCAATGACAACATCCACATGGACCAGCTGAAGTTGGCCATCGAGGATCTCGATAATACGGCCGTCCCGTCGATTAACGATCAGAAAATCAATGCACTGATTCGTGCCGCACGATTACTTCGACTAGGCAACCTGTCTGCTCTTCTCCGACTAGATCACTACCAACTTGCTCCTGGCTTATTCCACGTCGAGCTCAACCTCTCCTGGCTCCTTCTGAAAATTCATCGAGGGAACGGCGCAGATCTCGGTAGTCTGCAATACTTCATTGGACTTCTCTCCAAAGTCCGTTTAGGGTCTGCTCAGCCGGACTTCGAAACTCTTGTTTCTCTCTTTAAGCAGGTTCTGGCTGGAGCGATGTTGCACTTTTGGGAAGTGGAGAGCGGTATGTCTCTGAAGGAGTTGGCGAAGTCGAAGCCATCGGCGTCGACCTTACTGGATATTGCTTCGCGCATTTTTACCAAATATGCGTCGGGAGTTCTCGAGCCTGTCAGCTATGCTGTTCCAAACGTCACATTATTCTTTTTGGGAATTTTTTTTTGGAGGTCAGAATTTTTTTTTGGTCAAATCTCAGAATGGCTTGATATTGTATACCTATATACTAGGGTGGTACAGTATCCTCAATCCCAAAGGAATTGAGCACCAGCTTCGTGGATAGGGCTCAGAAACCATCGTCGGCGCAATCGGCCGACAGCACAGCCACTATCTCCGCTCTTTTGGTGTCAACTGCATTCGGAATCCGGATAGCGCGTACGTGACGGTGCGAGAGTACACCGTGCGTCAGTATAATATACCTCCTCCTCCTCCGTGGCTGCATCAATTGAGGATCGAGGTGATGCGGTGCTGGGAGCGAGCGTGTGGCGGTCGTGTGAGAGGCGTGTGGTGATGCGGGCAGTCATGGGTTGTGGCAGTGACAGTGGTGCGGGGGTGATGGGCGGACAGGCGTGACACGACGGGAGTGATGCGATGAGCGGGCAGGATCCCGCCCCTGTCCCGCTGCCACGGGACATGCCGGTAATTCTGATGACTCGATGTCTGCGTCCCAATTAGGAAAGTGAGTCAAAACCATTACACTGCGCCGAGCTTGTACTTTTTCTTTTTTTTTTCTTTTTTGAGGGTCCGGCACCCCCACCCTCGCCTACGGCTCTGCCGCTTAGCCCGGGTTCTCGCCAGGCAGCCCTACATTTGCAATTAGCTACCCTATGTACAGTATATACCATCGTACTGAAATCCCTTCGCATCGTCAACCGAACATCAGTGGCTGTGCTGTCGGCCGGTTGCGCCGACGATGGTTTCTGAGCCCTATCCACGAAGCTGGTGCTCAATCCTAAAAGAATTGAGGACACTGTACCACCCTAGTATGTAGGTATACAATATCAAGCCATTCTGAGATTTGACCAAAAAAAAATTCTGACCTCCAAAAAAAAAATTCCCAAAAGGAATAATGTGACGTTTGGAACAGCATAGTCAGCGACGCCCCAGACTCCGAAAATACCTTCCGCAACCTTCATCTATTGATGCGCGACCTCCTCCTGTTTCATTTCCTGCAAACCTCGATCTCATCCGGTGACTTTGGACGGGTGGAACTGTTGCTCGGCACCTTGACAATGATGTTCTCCGGTGGCGCTTGCTCAAATTATCAGACCGAACTTCTTTACTTTCTTCAAAACTTGAAAAAGGTATGGCCTGAGCGGTTTGCGTGAGTGTCTGTTTGCTTCATCCGCTGTTCTCGACTGAACCATCACGAATAGGAACGTCATGCGCGACAATGTATTGATTAGTACATCAGGTCGAACATACATTGGCGTGGACAAGAATGCTGAATTCAACATAAAATTTCCAAAAGTAAAGTACTATTGTGCTTCACGCATTGAAATTTTACTCTTGATCAGCACTCCTTCGCCGCCAAAGGTGTTCATGCATCTTGGGATTTCCTCGCCGATCTCGCACCAAACATTCCGATTCTCCGGAAGCTCAAGACTCAATTTGGGGAGTTTTGGGGTGCTCCGTGGCAGGGAACGCACCACACGAAAGTCGACAGTTCCGCTCTCATTGCCAACGTCAAGTTGAAAATGGCCGAATTTGAGCTCCATCGTCCTCACATATCTGGTCGTCGTGTTACCGAAAGAAGAACGGCTGATATTATCCAAACGCGTGCGAATAATTCGCGTAATACTGGTGTCAAAGCCTGGGGCAAAGCGTATACTAAATGGGCAAATTGACATCATATGCGAAATCTTGCACGGTACATTCCTTCTACAATTTCCGACTGGGTAACCGGCCACACTAGCTAACCGGCCACCTGCATAATATAAGAGTGTGCAGTAAAAATCCAGGAATCTTGTTTACTCTGGGATGGTCCCGCACCTATGAGGATACTGTATAGCAAATTTGGACCCAAATAGAGGCGGCGATCAAAAGCTGTGGCAGGTTCTCGACCAAGATCAACGTTATTTCTTATCTCCGAACAGCGTCAGCGCGATTGTCTTGCTTGTTTCTCCACCAAATCTTCACCAATTCACAAGCTTCAGGACTCATTTTCATGCCTGACTTCGAGAACTCGCCCCAAGTTGACACCCTCCTCAAGGATGCTTTTCTCTCGGCTTCTAGTACCTCGAAGACAACCGCAGGCCGACCTGCAGCGGCTCAATCCGACGACCTCTATAGCGTAGTCAGAACAACCAATCCTGTATTATCCCAGGGTTATAGGCTGGTAGGTATCCATCTTCTCGCTCACGGTGGACTATCACCCAGAATCACCAATTTCACTTGTGCAGAAAGATGGATTTTTTTGGGGGGGTTATATGGATGTAGGGGGCTTATTTCGCACTTGGGTATGTTCAAATACATCATATGGAGTTTTCTGCACCTCAATTTAGGATGTTTATAGGCTCTGTGCATTGCAGGACACGACATTCCGTCATCCTCCCAATTCCACCCATTGTACCTGACTAGCAAGTGCGATAGGTGCGGAGAAAAAACACTTCGGATATAAATTCTTAGTGTATATAATAGCCTATTTACATCTTGTAAACGACTGGGAATGCACTAGGGTGAATATTACGACCATGAATAAGGGATTTGACGGGGTGGCCGGTGGGGCCATTTATCGCCGTTTCGGAGCGACCGCCGAAATAAATTCGACAAGTCACAGAATTGGCGTACAAAAATTTGGATCAGGGTCGTAACTCACTGGTGGGATGAATATCTTCATTCCCCAGTCCATAAACCAGCACATACTTAGCTGTATGCCTGTGCTGGAGGGCAAAAGTGCTAAGGTGGCCGGTTGCTCAGTCAGATATAGTACACCTTTTGTTTCTTCCTAACCATGTGTTCCGCAATTCCAGCGACCCGATGATTTATTGCCGACTGACGAAGCGGTCGTCCGGATGAGCTTACGGCAGGAGGCTCCGTCGGGCTGTTGGCGCGGGAGGACGAGGAGGAGGAGTGTAAAGATGCGGCGGAAATTACAGTACCAAAGTCCTCTTGTGTCGGCGCTAGTATTTCATCTCCCTCTGAATCTGATTCGCTTGAACTACTGGAACTGTCGTCGCTGGTTTCCGAATCAGATGTCCCGGAACTAGAGTTTGTGTCTCGCCTTCGACGCGCTGGCAGAACGGTGAGGTTGTGCTGCCGAATAATGGTCACAATTTCGAGTGCATATCTTGCGTGCCACTCTGGAGTCTCTCCCGGAAATTTGGTTACATCGTCCGGGATACGGAATGATCCAGAGACGGCTCGAGCTAATTGCGCGATGGAGTTGTCGTCCAAAATATACAATGGAGGGAAGTTTCTGGCAACCGGGTCGCAGGTATGAACAGCGCTGCACCACTCTTTAAGGGCCGAGACTATTAGCTCACGGTTCAGAACTGGCCTGTACTTTTTGCACGGTGTTTTGACTGGTGTTATGGAGTCAGAGGATTGAATGTCACTAAGGATTGGGGAAAGGAGATATTGGCTGAGGTCGAACTCGTCCGTATCGTTATCGCAACACCACCTTCCGCAAAAATGGTGGGCTAGAAATAAGAAGATCAGAAATAGTATGCAGTCTTGAAATTAACTGACCCTCAGCACTCGTGTCGTTATCATGTTTCGCGAATGTTCGCCGGCGGCAATGAGCCATAAGCGATAACAGCGGCATCAGTACGCTCCTCCTTTTTCGACGGCTTGTGCTCGGGATCGACGCGCGCAAGATCTTCGTATGCCCATCGTTCTCCAATCAGAAGCACTAGACACTCTCTCCCATCATGACCACCTCTCCCGCCGCGTTGATCTTTGTCAATGATTGATTTCGGACCACCAAACTGGATAATCAAATCAACATCCGCGACGTCAAAGCCCTGTCCAACCATGAATAAATCCGCTTATCCCGATAAATCCCGAACTTACATTGGACGCAGCTTCTGTCGCAATCAAGCACTTCACGTCGCCATTCTGGTCCTTGAAACTCGCTGCAATGGCCTCAAGGTATGGCTTCGACATCGAGGAATGGTAAACACGAAACGGCTGTCTTGCGGGGAGTACGACAGGTAATTTCAAGTTCAAGTGGGCGGCCAGGGCTGGCGACTTTCGCTTGTTGTCAAAGAACATAACGGACTTTTGTGACAGAACAAAATTTGGAGGAAACGAGAGAGGTAAAAAGAATCGAGATTGGAAAAATTAGCGATGCTTCCAATCATCGGTATAACGGCGTATACGAGATTAGGACGATTGGTGGTAAGTTCGATGGTTACCGTCTTTGTGGGCTCCATTCGGAGTGTTGACTTGGACTGTGTTCATGATTTGAGATGGCATTGAAGCGGAATAGGCGGTACAGGGAGTCGAAGCAGGGAGATGAATACGTAGCCGTTCTCCCAGGTCAGAAAACGAGGGACGAAAAGCGCCTTCTTTTCCTTTAGCCGTTCCGGCTGTTACGAAGTGGGCTTCATCAATCTGTAGTAATTTGACGTGCTTCGTCCATTTGGGATCATGTAGTAATTTTGCGAATCGTGGGATGTGTCCCATGAATGGACCATACTGCTCTGGTGACACGGAGGAGTGTTGATATTTACTGTGAGAACGTATCGATTGTAGTACCGCATCAGAGAGTAAAAATTGATGCTTCTGATAAATATATTCACCTGCCACAAATCTTCGTCTTCTGGCGTGAAGCAATTAATCGCGATAGATGTAATGCCATACTTAGCGAATTCCGCGACCAGCCCGTGCAGTCAGAAGGATCAATCGTCCATAGGAATAAGTACACCTGCGTGATTATCCTGAATGAGTCTCAGAGGAGACACGGGGATGACAGCTGACGTCTTTGGAAGTGCGAAGCTGGAGGAGGCGCGGTGTTTTGGTGCCCTTTGATGCAATGTTGAGGTGTAAGAAAGCTTGGAGGGCAGTGCGACGCTTGTCAGCGGTTAAAGACAGCATGAACGACGAGGAAAAAACTTCCGAAAGCATCCAGGGAAGATTGAGACAGCGGCAAGGGAATAGAATCCATCGCCTCGAGTGGGCAGTGCGGCGCGTCGGGTCCAGGTGACTTGGGTAGTGATTGAAAGCGTGAGCGTGGCATCCAGACCACGAAAATGGTACAGGACCAATAGGAAACACAATAGGTACTCACCGTGGCCAAATTCCGCCCCAATTAAAGCTTCAAATTCCCACGCGATAATTAATCACCGCCAGCACACCGTACTCACTTTCTCAGTCAAATACCAGTTAATTGGGGGGTTTAAGCGGTCGAATACGCGCCGATGATGTCGAAGGTGCTTTATGCAAGAGTTGGAGTGAAAAGAAGTAGAGGGAAAAGAGATAGAGCGCGGCGAGTGAATGTAGCGAAAAAGCCCGTGATGCCGAGATCGGCACCGCCTCAATTTGAAACTCCGGGCCCAGCCCTTTTGTTTGGTCCGAGATGTACCGGTCTGCTTACAGCAAAATGCTTGCCACATTTTTTGCTCGTTGTAAGCAGACTGGTTACGACTCTACATTATACTGTCGAATCCGAAATTCCATTGACCATCTACCCCCCAATTCCAAGCAGGTTTACCCCTCAAGAACGTTTGAGTTGCAATATACCTGGGTTTGCTTCGGCATGAAACATTCAAATGATTTTTCAGAGCCATTCGAGACGGCTCCGGGCAGGAATTTTATCTGGGTGCCATTCACTGTTAGAGTGCATGAAAAATTCTACCCACCGTTGACCAACAGCAGCTACGGTCACGATTGCCCGTCTCCATCGTTCGCATCTCGAATCACCCTCGAGCTCGCGGTGACCATCACTGCGACTGCATTTCAGTGAGAATACATTTTGTTCTCTGTCCCTCGATGTTACGCTCTTCCGATATGATTTCTTCTGCACCTGAATCATCTATCTTCTCCAGCATCGGCCACAGCGAGTCCGGTATTCCGTGCCATCGTATCGTCTCAGTTAGGCCAACGGAGGTGACTTTAGTACCGATGCTTTGTACCGTAATGACGGACGATGTCTACTGCGGTAGTTGAAATGTGGTCTCATCTTCTGCAATGCCTTTGTTATTTGGGAGATAATGGTAAGTATGGAATTGCTATGAACTGCAATGAACTCATCTGATTGCTCCCTCTCGATCCAGTCTGCCCATAATTTTATAAATTCCTGTTTTATAAATTTCAAGAATGCGCCTTCAGGATTTGTTAGATGCCGTTGTCGAAATGCTGTCTCAGTTCCGGGTCTCTGATGCCTACTTCACAGTCACAGTTGTGGTGAGACTTTTCAAAATCAATGTCCCAATGCCTGCAAGACAGACGACTTTGTGAGACCTTGCAGCAGCCGGAGCGAAGCTCCGGCCCATCTTGTCTGATGTATTAATTCTGAACCTTAATCCAATCTATTTTCGGACCCCAACGTCTCATTCAGAACCAAGGAATCATGTTGATCCGGAAACCTCGGTAGTTGCTCGGCAGTGCGCATCAAGATTAAAAGCTATATCGGAAAAGTCCTCTATCGGTTTCAAGACATTTGACAGTTGTTTCCCGCGAATAATCGGTGGTTCTTTTCTCGAAGTTCATGCCGACCGACCCTGCGTATGGATTCCCGAGAGATTCTCTCACACCAGAAAAGGAAAACTATCATTGAGGTTAAAAAGCCTATGCGAAAGTAGTAATGTCTGTTGCGAAAATAATTCTACCGTAAGTACCACTTTCAGAATTCCTGAAAGGGGAACTGGAAGTTGAGCTTTCATTGTTCCTTTCAGGACCGTTGAAAGCCCTGAGGTAATTTTGCCATTGGTTGATATAAATAGCAGGCCAATAGCATAAATACCTCAGGGCTTTCAGCAGTCCTGAAAGGAACTATGAAAGCTCAACTTGTTGTTCCTCTTTCAGGAATTCTGAAAATGGTACTTTCGGTGGAATTATTTTGGCAACAGATATTATTACTTTCATATTGACTTTTAACCTTAATGAAACTTTTACTTTTCTGGTGTGTCTGCACTCGACGTAATTATGTACTCCAATAGTGCTAGTGAGGTACATTCGGTTTTCCTGATGACTTCATTCTTTCCTTTTGGATTTTGCTCATGCGGCCGCCAGCAGTCGACGGGAGACCAGCGATCTGCCGACCAGAGATGTGAATCATACTGGATTCCAGTGGACATTCGGTTGGCAGTGTAGATGGTGATTGTTTTGGGAACGGGACGAGGACGGTGTGAACATTTTCCGAGCGGCGTTATTATTCGGCCCAATCGTAACATGAATCAATTGATGTTTATCTTGTGCTTATCAGTCGGACGGTCAACTCTGAGTCTTATTGCAGCTTGATGATTATCACTCTGACAGCTCGGAACCTTCGCTCCAATCACTCTCTTTATAAGATTATGCAAGGCTGAGCTCGGTCCGGAATAGAGTAGATCTGCGAAGAAAATGTCTATTCTTCAGTCTGTAAAGTAAAAGTGGCTCTGCGCATCATAGGTTAGTCCGTGATAGAGTAAATCAGGGGAGCCCGAGACCTTTTTTGAGATGCAGAGGTCTCTGAGGCCAAAAGATTTGCGGTTTAAAACGAAGCCTCCAGTGGTGCCAAATGCAGGGGAAAAGCCGCTGAATGGGTCGAGAATGCCAGCAAAATGCGCCAGAAGTAGGAAAAACCCCAAAATTTCGCATAAAGGCTGCGAATGGAATAAATCTGAGCAAATTCTGGAAAAAATCAGGACCGCCCCTGAGGAAACATCAAACGAACGTGATCTCGGGAAATTTCCGCAGTTGAACATTGAACTAACGGGGGCTCGCAAGCGAAATGAGGCATACAGAGTACTTTTTGCGAAGACTGGAGCACCTAGAACATCGACAAATGTTCAACTACCCTTCGGTTTGATCCTTGGCGGAGGTCCGAGATGCCTGAGAATTCCAGCGGAGTGAGTTCAATGGAGTCCGAGGGGCGCTGCCGTAGAACACACGAAGGAAAGACCCAATAAAGATGGAAATGGCTCAAATGCACCGTCAAAATGGATTCAGGCACTGTGTAGTTATGTAAACTGTTGAATAGATAATCAGCAAATGAATCATAAATCACACCTGGATCTGTAGTAAGCGTGAAATTCATCTCAGCGCTCTTGGGTCAGAATGTTGTTTCAGATGAATGCAACCTCTCCTCACCCCATTCCCTATCAATAGTCTCATCAATCATACGTTTGTTTGACATTCGTGATGGATACGGGAGTGGCCGCGGTCTGACCTGCGAATCGGGTAAGCGACGGGCATCAAGTTCGGCTTTCCACTCATGAGCCGGCGTTCCTAAGCTGGACCGTGCCGTGGAATCTTCCTTTTTTTCCTTCCTTCCTTCCGTCCATACTCACTGCGCCGGTTCCTCAATTAAGTGGGTGTTTAAGTTAGCTACACTTCTTTAAATATTGCAAGACAAATAATTTGACCTGAAACAGTGTTTAAATCCATAACTAGCACTCTGATTGGCTGTTAATAGATTTAAAGGGCAATTTAATTACCGGTTTCAGGCCAAATTATTTGTGTTACAATATTTAAAGAAGTGTAGCTAACTTAAATGCCTACTTAATTGAGGAACCCCTGTTGTGACTTACTATGTAGTCCAAGCGCTCATCACTTAACCGAAGTGGTGGGCCGCGCTCTTGTGGGAAGCCGGCCCTTGTAACTGCTTCCACTTCTTCCACCAAAAACCCACTGATTTACGTGATGAAATCTCTGCTCAGTGCCATGATTGCTCTTTTCGAAGATTTTACAAAAAAAAAATTGAGTTTTTCCCGCCGCAGTCGCATTTCGCTAGATGTAAACAAGGTAATATTTCTTCCCTTTGCGACCCCTCGCCGCCTTTCCAGTCGCCTTCACGATCGGGTTTCTTTCCGCCACTTCCATCCGGCCATCCACGGCCATACTCAGTCGAATTTTTTTTCTCGAGCGCAGCGCAGTTTACCTCAAGTGCGGAGCAGCATCAATGATTTGGAGGCTGATTTACCTTATGTTGGGGAGCGGGATAGAGGTCAAATTTTGGCCTTGATTTACCTTATCGCGGATGCAGTTACAAGGGTCCGCGGGCCTCTTGTGGGCATGAGAAATTACCATCACTATCATCGCATAATGCGGTGGTATGTCCGGATTTGTCTCGTTTCGCTCAAGGCGGCGGTGTGCAGATTTGGTGCTGATCTTGAATCTGGAAACTATAAAAAGATACTTTGACTTCGGGACTCACTCGCTCGACAGTTGTGGTCCAACATCAGTGAGACTGTGCAAGAAGATGCTTACCGTTCTTTGATCCATGACCATCGGCGTGCGGATAAGGCGATTCGTCGGCGAAGAATTGAAGATCAAGTGATGAACGAGTATGTATAGGATGCGTTAGAATTTTTTGGTGGCGCTCCAGCTCGTCCCCTCCCCAGTTGACTCCCTCCCTCTTACCGATGTCCTCTGCGCCAACCCAGTTGGGTGCCCTCTCGGCCTCCGTTATAAGCACTCTACAGGGCGAACTCATCATGACTGCGATTCAGTTCTTCCTGCATGGTAAGTACGGCCTGCCCCGCGCACTCCTTGTCACTGTAGCATTTCTAAGGATCTTCCAGGGATTTATACGACGCTCGTCAGTATCGTACTATACAACATGTGGTGCGCCCCACCTCCACACTCGGTGGATAGCATACTGACCAGTGATTGCAAGGACGCACAAGACGCTGCTACCGGCACGAAAAGCCCTCATCGCAGCGGTGCTGTTCATGTTTGTGTGTTCCAACATACAGGTTATCGAGCAGGTCGCCTATACCATCATAGAAGTCTTCGATTTGGGCCTCAATCCGCGGGATAGCACCCTCCTGGTTCGCAACATTCGTTTATCTGAAAATGTATTTGGCCGAATCAACGTCAGTCTGCCTTTTCTAAGTCCCTTCTCATATAGAATTCACGCCGAGCTACTACGACAGTACTTCATGAGCGATGCAATTGTCGTCTGGCGTGCATGGATCCTCTGGCAAGACAGTATCAGAATCAAGATTCTCCTCAGTCTATGCATTTGCGTCTCTTTAGGTAACTCCCATCCTGCGCACAGTCGATCGACGCTCACGCAGTCGCAGTGGGTATAACAACAGACATGTCTTTCCTTGGCCTATACCTGTGTGGCAACAACAATTTTCTTCCCACCGGACCCAGAACACTCGCTCTCATCCTTCCCCTTATGTTCACCAATATAGTGGCAACCATCCTCTTCGGGATTAAATCATGGTGGGTATCGTATACCCGGTGACCCATAGCATTTTTCTAACTCGATGTTGTTTAGGATATACCGAGTGCGGATCAAGGAGTTTCTCGGTGTTCCCAAGAACAGGAGAACGAACGTCGAGCGGATCCTCGTCATCCTCACGGAATCGGGAGGGATCTACTGTTTATTCTGGGTACGACATCCTTCCCTCACGGGATATAGTATTATATGCAAATTGACTGTTCTCCCCCAGGTCCCGCAGTTATTCGTATCCCTCACGTCGACGAGCCCAGACAACTTGGGGTACAAAATCGTCGCAAACATGCTACCCCAGCTCTCGGTACGTGGCAACGGCCATTGCCTCTTCGATATTCCGGGTTTCATTTATTCACGCGTGCGATGATTCAGGCCATCTATCCAGTCATCATCGTCCTCCTTGTAGCGATGGAGAAGACCCACCTTGCCGGACTCACGACCGACAACCCCGTTTCGCAGCCAATTCACTTTGTGCGCGAGTCTAACCTCACGATGCCCACCACTTCGGGTGCCATGCGCTTCACCGATCCGGAGACGTCGGGGACGGATGTGGATGGCGTGAAGGAGAAGGGCACGCCGGCGCACCACTCCGGTTCCTACGTGGTGTCTGTCGGGACCGGTGGGGATTCGCTGCAGTGAAGCATTGCTTTTCAAATCATCCAAAACCAAGCTTTCTTTGGACTGCTCTGCCCTTCGCGCTGAGAAGGGCAGTGAGCCTCGGCTATTCGACAGATGAGAGTCATAATTTTCCATAGCTATATGAAATGTGTTTTAGCAGTTGCGCCTCAATGTACAATCTATCCTTGTTCGACTACTGATTTAAAATGGGACTGCGAGGCACGTGAACCTTGGGTGTGGAAACATACTTCGCGTGGCGCCACACCACTTCGATTGAAACATAAAAACCGCAGCTTAGGGTAGAGTCGTGATTTCTCATTGGCGAATGGTAGATTTCCGATATCGCGAGCCTATCGGAAGGAGAAGCAATGAATGCTGATTGTGCGGGAGCCACTGGTTGAAGTATTCAAGTTTTCAGGCAGGAATTAGGTAAAAAATCCATGAGTTTTTCACAGGCTTCTTAGAAATGTGGGAACATTTGAAATGTATGGAAAGTAATGAAAATTTCACTCACCTTTTGAATGAAAATGGAAGCGAAAACTCATATAATTTTTCACCCATACTTTTTTTTATCGGCTAGCTGGCCACCTAAGCATTTACACATAATTATCTCCACCTGTAAGCATGATATCAAGCACATGCTATATTGGATTGAGGGCATGCTTCCTACGAAGGGTTCAAGCCAACTTCCGGGAAAGGATATGCAGATTTGATGTTGCAATGAATTTATTTCGGAGGCGAGTACAACACCAGCAAATAACACCTTAGCTGGCCACCCCGTGGAATAATGCACAGAGGACGTCTAGAGCGGCCACATGCACCAGGAATCATAAAGGGGGATCATGGGGACCTTTGAACCTCATAATGGTCGAGATGCAAGTTTTGTGAGCAGTGGAAAAATCTGCGTCAATGGCATGGGACACTCTCGAAATCCTGGGTCCCGACTAAATGAGTGTCCCGTGCGAAAAACATTTTGCAGAGGCCTAAATTAAGGTACATATGACTCCATGAGAAGCATTGGAACATACCTGGATACTTAAGTCTAGTGCAAAGAGCTTGCAGCTGCCCCCAAAAATCCGAACATCTGAGACGCCAAAATTGGGGGGGTGGGGTTATAGACAGCGGTGTGAGGGAACGAGAAAGTAGAAAATTTTGAGATATATCCCAGGCCAATCCATTGCATCTTGATATGCTGTGTATCAGGTTCCAAAGTGCCAGCACAATAGTGTCATGTACTACAGGGCTGGCCAGTCGAAGCACCTTGAAAGGTCGTGCCACCTTCTTGGAGGTATGGAGCACACAAATTTGGCCCTTAGTTATGTAGGTCCGCGTTTTATGAATTCTGAGATGGATATGGACAGAATGAGCCCAAAAGGTTCGGAAACGACGAAGAATTGGTGGAGAACAGCGCGAGGCAAGTCCGGCAGGCAGCTGAAACGTAAGAAATTGATGGTCCCACCCTCGGGATCAAGATCAGACATGCCATAGCTGTCGATCAACCCATCACTTTCGGGCCAAATTTGGTCCAAACCTTCGTCATACATCTTACTTTGATGCCTCATTCACCAGTAGAGAAAATCTTCAAGCATGGTGGCTGTGGATACCAAGTGGCCAGCTAGCTAGGGTGGCCAGGTAGGCGATAATAAATAGTATTGTCACTGAAAAATTTGAAATGCTCAACCAGTGAGTGGAGATATGAGGTGATTCTGTGATGGCAGAAGACCAACTATGCGGATCCCGTGTAATTGATATAATCAGTGGAGCGAGTTCAAACAGGCTTCGGACAGGCGGACAAACAGACAGATTTAATTTTATAAAGAGAGTGATATACATTTGAAGGGCGATGAAACCATGGCTCACACCGGGGGCAAAGACCAACACATATGAAATCCATATGCTTTAAATGCATGGAGGACGCATATGAGTGTGACATTTAACAAAGCTCTTTGTCAGATTTTGGCAGATCGGTAACTAGGTGCTACATAAAGTATTTTTAGTTAGCCTGAATCTAAGAAATACTTGCATAACAGTTGTAGTTAATTCTGCTATTTGTTAAGTGTAAACTCCAGTGAATGCAAAGGTTTTGTTTGGATGAGCCGCGACTCGGCCGCAGATGCCGTTGGGGCTCCGCGGCGTATACGGGGATCTGATATATCACGGGTCCCCTGGTTATCAATAGCAGACAAAGGTGATATATCAATCTATCGGTGAGGCTGATATATCACACTTCCCTCTCCCACCGCGCTGGCTCGATTTGTGCGCTCACCATACACCCTCCCAACACCGACCTCGCGCTTCTATTGATGGCGCGCGGGGCTCGGCCAAATTACGATTCTTGCGATCCCATCAGTTCTCATTGCTCTGCCTGTGACGGATCTCCCGGCCATCTCCCGATTGGGCAGTGCATTGCCTCCCCGTTACTTAAATTTAAACTCCGCTAGGGGCGTGCCGAGCGCCCTCTGACGGTGGATCACAGTGTTTCGCGCTCCGCCCGATCATCGCTCATCCTCACGGTCAATGATCGGACTCTCCCAATCAGGCAATTGAGCCTCTTTCAAACCTCTGGCGTCCCAATAAAGGAAATATTTTTCAAGTGTACCTTGTGTTGCCATGTTCCCGGATTTTGCTCATCCAAATGTAGGCGCGCAAACAGTTTATTCTGACCATACAATGAGCAGCTCCCCACTAGATCTGCCCTCTACACAGATAATCTCCATGGATTCACATATACATTAATGCTAGCGCACAACCATCCCCCCGGCCGAGACAAGAGGTACCTTCAATATACCTAAAGTTGCTGGGCAGGCAGAAATTTCCCCTACAGCCTGACTACAGGCAGTTGTGGAAAAGATGCGAAGATTAAGGGAGGCGGGAGTCCGTCTGCTCAGAAATTGAATAGCAGTGACAAGAATGACAGAGCCCGAGTATGGATCGGACTCAAAGGTAAAAAAAATTCATTTACCAATCAAATGTCATATTGAGAAAGCAGAAGGAACGAACACGAAACGGGTTGCTAGAGAAGGAACGTATCCAGTTACAGATATCTACGGAACAGGTTTGCGGACAGAAGAAGGCAATTTTACAAAATTACCTTTATTGGACGCCAGAGGTTTGAAAAGAGGGAAAGTGCCATAAACAGAAGCCCGATCAGTTACCTGGCCCACCCAAAACTCAGTGACCTGAGTGGAGGCGACGATCGGGAAGGTTGTGACCTGTTGTGACGCACCGCTCGGTTGGGGCTCGGCATAAGCCAAGCGGAGTTTGAAAGTGGCTGACTGGAGCGAATCAGGCGATGACCGTCACAGGTTTCACGCTATAGAACTGATAGAATCACAAGAATCGTAATTTGGCCGAGCCCCGCTCGCCGGGTGTTGGGCGGGCATATGGTGAGCACGCAAATCGAGCAGGCATGGTGGGAGAAGGAAGTGTGATATATTAGCCTCACCGATAGATTGATATATCACCTTTGTTTGCTGTTGATATTAGATAACCAGGGGACCCGTGGTGTATCGGGTCCCTGTGTGCGCTGCGGAGCCCCGACGGCATCTGCGGCCGAGTCGCGGCTCATCCAAACAAAACCTTTGCATTCACTGGAATTCACACTTAACAAATGGCAGAATTAACTACAACTGTTATGCAAGTATTTCTTAGATTCAGGCTAACTAAAAATACTTTATGTAGCACCTAGTTACCGATCTGCCAAAATCTGACAAAGAGCTTTGTTAAATGTCACACTCATATGCGTACTCCATGCATTTAAAGCATATGGATTCCATATGCGTTGGTCTTTGCCCCCGGTGTCAACAGCATTTGAACAGCGGTTAAAGACTTTCAATTTCCGGACTTCTCTGATTAGCTTGACTAAGTGGCCGGCCCCGAAATTTCAATTTGGCTGGGCGTGCCTTGTGGCGTGGCGTGGCTTGTAACATCAAATCCTTTCCACTGTAAGTATTTGGATAATGTCTTTTCCGGCATGTCTCTATGCCGCGCCAAGCCAGGCCCGACGTCGGGCTTCAACTTGAGGAGGCCTTGCAGGCTCGGGCTTGGGAAGTTTCAAGCAAGTTGAAGGGTATTCTTTGAGTCGGAGAGTATTCTTCAACTTGGGGTGCATTCTTTGGGTTGGAAAATAGTCTTTGAGTGGAGGAGTACTCGTCGAACTACCGCCTTCCCTGTATTCCTTTCTTGGGTTGCGACTATGTTATTTTTTTCGTGGTTGGATTCAACTCGATGTGGACGCGAAGGGGAAAATGTGACAGCGCTTACGATGCCCGGTACGACTTCGACCTTTTCTTCCCTCCTCTGCGTTGTTCTGCTGGCTCTGGAACCAGCCTCGGCCGTGCAGCTCGCCTTCCAAGTTGCCCCGCCCCGAGTTGCAACTGCGGCATCCACCTCTAACCCCAATGTCAACCTCATTAACACGGCCAATCTGCGGTATAGCACGAATATCAGCATCACCGGGGATGGTGTGTGACCATCAGCAAAACCTGGGCCCATTACATAGTGCAACATAGTTGGCTGTAGTGGGTGTAGCACATGTAGCGTCTGTAGTGAAAGTTACCCTTTACGCAGTGATACATAGTTTCGGCCAATCTACGTAGCGGGGCTGTAGAATGTGTAGTTCGCCTGTAGTTTGACTGTACTTGCTCTGTAGTTGACCGTAGCTCAGTGCGGCTGCTGGCACGCTGCCGGCAGCTTGCTTAAAAGTCAAAACAGTGCCGCTCCCAATTCTCATCCTGCACATAATGGAACCAAAATACAAATAAAATTGCATGGAATGTGTGTATACATAAATTTACTCAATGGCTGAGACAACTACATTAGAACACAAGACGCACCATCCCGTTCAAAACAGTCAGTCCAGAAACAATATGGATCAGGGAAAAGTAGACACATGGAAAAGAAGTTGGAGCTAGAGGCAATAGGTGAGCAACTGTGGACACAAATTGGGTGAGTGTGAAGAAATGTTGATACCAAATTTGAAGACATATGCGAAGGGATTGCCCGATGTGTAAGTATGGATACTTCAAGCCAAGACAGAAGTCAACGCCGGTCCACCGAAGATAGGACCTGGAAACACACCTATTTGAAAAATTCTCCAAGTCACAACATATTGCGTAATAGGCTCCCGCTCAATTCCGAGCGACAGCTGTCCTGCATGAATGAGCATTAAAAATACCAAGTCAAGAGACACAATGACTCACCAAAAACTGACGAGTGCACAATACTGCCAAACATCTATTCCCACAGGCCTGCATAGCGGTGGAAAAGACGGGCCTTCGCTTCGCTCCGGCGGTGGAGTCTGTGTGGCTATCTTTTCTGCTCGACCGACAGCTATTACATTTGGAAAATGTCCATCACAGTACACCCCATTCAATATGCGTCTGGTCCGACATTCTTCAAAGTCCAATTGAGTGAACAAAGGTTTGTATGTATTTAACTGCTCAGGAAGCACAACTCCGCCCACATTTATCTACGCGGAACATCTTCCAGAACATGTAGGTACAGCACCAATTGAATCGGAGGAAAGCCCCGAAGATTATCGAGATTTGTAGCCTAAAATTCGTGGATAAACCACCGTCGGTGTCGCTAATTTAGAAGGCGTTGACACTACGAAGGCAACGGAAAATCCACGTACCAGGGTGACCATGGAGTAGTGTACTGGAATGGGCAATATGAATTAGGATCTCACGTTTCTGGTTCACGGATGGCGTGAACATGATGCAGCAGGATAGAAGACGACTCTACATACCAGCTGGTCGATTCCCGACCCAAGAAATGTCGTAGACGGATATTGGAGGCGTTGCGTCAAGCGTAACAGTGGTCAATGTTGAACGAACTAAAATTGTGACCAACTCCGATCAGCCGTTGCCCGAAAAACGGTGGCGGTGGTGGGGAAAGAAGAGATGAACCACGGCAAAATATTTGGTGTGCACTGCCTTTATGCCCATTGATCCATTAGACTCGTAACCAGTCTGCCTACGGGATGCCAACCTACTGTAGCGGGCACGGTTGCCATAGGCAGACTGGTACAACTCGGTCCGCGGCAAAGAGCTGGGCCCGGAGTGAAATTTAATTGTTTCCCACGCTAACTCTTAGAAAAATCAATGATTCCCAATTCAATTTTGAACCAATTTCTTTGGGTCAAGGTCTTTATACAAACGATAAATACATCCCTTTACAGCTATTTGCATATGTAATGACACCTCGATCAATTTTGATGAAGAAGAAGCGCAAGACGCGTCCTCTTCTTGAGCTCATATCTTGCTCATTTCTTGACCAATTTGCTCGTGTCTAGGCGCGTTCTGCCGCGTTTTTATGGCGCTATCCACCAGTACCAATATTTTCCGCCAGCTTCAACCTTTAGTTTTGACCAAATCGCGCCTCTTCGCTTGCACTTCCGGTCTTGTACACTTTCTCCTGAACTCAATTCTGCTCCGAATCTCTTGAAAGTAGGCGCGTTCTGACCGCATTACCAGCCGCTCTCGTACGGTATCCCAAGGTCGCGGTATCAACTCGCCCTCAAAACCCGTCTTTTCTGCCTGGCCGGACTTGTTTTCGCGGTTTCTTGCTCATTTCCGCACCCAAATTTCACATTGAAGGTGCGTTATAATCCCCTTGTAACTAAGATCCGAGCCCGATACGTGGAGTAGCGATAAAAATAGCCGGTATTCGCTCATCTTCGCCCAAATCTCCACTTCTATCGCTAAAATTGCCGCGGCGGACGACATTGACTCAGCGGAAGAAATGGACATTGACCCAGAGGTAACCTTGGTGGGGAATGAGGACAATAAGAATGATTCCGATGACGAGGACGAGACCCATTCAGACGAGGAAGGTGCTGCATCGGAGGAGGAGGGAGTGTTGAGAAAGGGGAAGAGAATGAAGAGTCCACACCTTCCTCTCTATGCAAATATGATGATTCATTTGGAGGACAATCCAGAGGAAGAACAGTACGCCTCGGAGGACGAGCACAAGGAGACCGTAAAATTGCAGAAAGGGAAGAAAACATCTCAAAAGAAGACCAAGACTGCGTCCTTTCCTTTGTCTTGACGTGAACAATGACGACGATCCAGACGACGAGGAATACACCGATTCTGAGGGAAGTGATGAGTCCGCAACAGAGGATGAGGAGCCGATCGTGCTCCCCAAAAAGCGAACGCATAAAGAGAAGTACGGTGAGTGTCTTCCTTCGTGCTCATTATTGACTCTCAAAAGCTCCACTACAAAAAATCGAGTATAAAATCGCTATCTACACACCTCAACAGATGCGCAAACCCAAAAATTCTCGCGGTCCCCCTATCACCAAGGTTATCAAGTTAGAGAGCAACAAACGGTGGCGCATACTCCATAGACACATTGCTCTCGGCTCTGCACCCTTTGATTTCTCGGATTATAGTGTCACATTCACTGTTTTGAGGCATATCAGCACGCAGTTGCCTGCCGCTGGCCACGATGCGCACACGCTCCCCGCCAAACCACGCCTCGTCTGCACTCGATGCCGAGTCAGCGCTGGGCGCGCGGACACGATCGAGGGGGCAGGCAGGCAGGCAGCTCAAACAGCTCCGCCCTGGAAGCACGCGCCCGACGCCTTCGTCATCGCGAGAGCTTGGTATGTATCTACGTATCTACTTGATTAATCTGATGCACACCTGTACGCCTCCCAACCCGCCCACAAAACCTCCAACTCGAGGATGCCATGTCCCGCACTGAACGCGCTCTGGAATAGTAGGCATTGTGGTCTGCACAGGTGCGCATACACGAACTTCTTTCTACTCGGCTGCACACGCTCGCGGTCTTCGTATTAGCACACAGATTTGTACGCACACACCCTCCCCGCCGAGCCACGCCTGTAGACATGCCCATGCCGGATATCTCCGTGCAATCCCGACGCGCCGTGAGTCAACGGTGGGTGCACGGATGCCGACGCAGTAGGGAGGTGGGCAGCGGCAGCTCGAACAGCCCTGCTTTCGCACCGTGCGCGATGCCCCGTGCGATTCTGACGCAAATGGGTGCGCTCGCTCGCTCCCACTCTTCTGTCGTCCCAAGATGTCGACGGCGGGGTTGCGGAATGACTTGCAGTGGGTGCATCAAGTCGTGATGTGTGCTGCGTCTCGTCCTGTGTCCCGTAGTGAATCAATTCAAGCATGTTTTGTTCCCCAAACGGCTATGACACGCGTCTCGCTTGAAGATAAAATGAAGAAAAGCCGCTCGAGGGCTGGGAAAAGCAAGCTCGAAGAAAAAACGCAGAGCCTACGGAATTTGAGGGACTGAGTATGTGAAATTGTAGCTTTAAATGAAATACACCCTGTGCTGCCGATTCCCGAGCTACGGATCTGTGCGTTTCGGAGCCAGTGCCGGATCGCACATAAATTCTAGCCACTTCCTGTAGTGCCGAGTCAATTCAACCTGATTTCTTTTCTTGAGCTTGAATCTGAATGATGAGAGGCGCGATGATAATAAACACATACTGGAATTGGTTGGGAGTGAGGTGCGCAATGCCTGTCTGAAAAATGAAAATGAGGTCTCTTCCAGAGAAGTACAAAGCGCACCGTTGTGTAATAAAGAGCAGTGGTGCCGGAAACAGAGCAAATTCAGGCCAAATGAAACCCCGACGTCTGATAATGGGGCATTGATACCATTGAAGCGCCGGAAGAAACCCAGAGATACACCAACGCACTGTGAATGAAAGAAATCGGACCAGAAATGAGCGAGAGAGAGCAAAAGTCGCGCGAGAGTGCAGTGCTGGAATTTGCAGGTTTTGGAGCGAGCGAAGTGGAGGGAAAGCTGGATACCGTTAGAAAGCCGCTGAAAAAGCGGTTCGAATGCGCCAACTTTGAGGTGAAACGGTCAGGTATTGCGCCCAGGACACGCGTTGCAAAAGGGGAGCCGAGCTACGCATCACCGAATTTGGTCAAAAATAAAGGTGTGAATTGGAACCAGGGAGTGGGTTAGTTCAATAGCCCTGTTAAAATGCTTCCGAACGCACCTAAAATTATGTGATTCTACCAAGATTTGAGCTCGCAATGAGCGTTACAAGAGGGAGAGTTCGCGTTGCTTCTTCTTCATCAAAATTGATGAGTGTCATTACATGTGCAAATAGCTGTAAGTCTATCTCCTCAGAATGACATTTTTGGGCACAGAAATCCCACAAAATTGGAGGTGGTTTTGAAAGGGATTGAGCGTGGGAACTCGTTTCGCGCTTGCCGAAGCGATGGCGTCATCGATTTTAAGCGAGTTTAGTGTGAGAAACTACTAAATTTCAAACTCCGGGCCCAGCTCTTTGCCGCGGACCGAGTTGTACCAGTCTGCCTACAGCAAAGTGCTCGCCACGCTTTTTGCTAATCGTAGGCAGACTGGTAACGAGTCTATTGATCCATAATGTCAGATGTCACGTTTGTTCTCAACCATCACCTCAACAAATGGAGAGAGACGACGACAGCGCTCGGAGTCCCCCCCTGGCATTCCTGCTCCTACAGAGCCACCACCAACGACACCTAAGTCGGACCTTATTACCCAGTCACCGACCACTGCCATTGTGAAGAAAGGACACCCTGACGAACCTCAAGGTGAGGTAACACCGACGTCCTCGACAGACCGACACCCATGCCCTCTTACACCGACGCCAGCTGGGCACTCCAGGCCCCTCCGCTCACCACTGATGAACAATGGTCCTCACTTTTCCCGCCGTCCCATTCATCCCATGGACCCTTGTCCCGCGGACTGGGCTATGTGCCAAAAGAAGGTCGCTGACGCTGTCAAATCTTTATTGGCAGACATTATACACTTCGCCGACGAGAAGCCTGCCGGTCATCGTCTGCTTGGTAACCCGCATACGCAGGCAACACCAAGACTCTACGAAGAGATTCAGCAGCTACGCCACCTGCTGGAGCGGTCGTTTTACCCGCTTGACATCCCTCCTGACACAACACCACCCACCCTTGACACCCCGCCTCTCGCGCTGGTTGACGCGACCACAACGAAACCGTCCTATTCGGCCGCAGCCAAGTCTGCCATTCCGCCGCCCGCAGCTGCAAATGTAGCTGAACGGTCAGCGGGAAAAACACAGACCAAGAAACCCCCACAGAAGCCACGTCTGTCCAATTCGGGCCCACAACTCCCGACACCGTCCCACTCGGCGGCCCAGCGGCTCATTCTCCGATTCCCTAACTCATCCGTCATCAAGAGCGTTTCTGACCCACAGCTACTGCGAGATACCCTCAGCGACGCGCTCCAGGGCGCCTCGAAGGTGAGGGGCATCAACCTGTCGCGTGGGGGCAACCTCGTCCTCCACGTCCAGGCCCCCACCTGCTGTGCAATTGCGCGAGCACGAGCAGGTGATCTGGGGAGTGATTCGGCAGTACTTCACCCTACTCGACCGGGACCGGCCCATTTCCACCTTGATAAACCCTGGCAGCGTCTTGTAATCCACCATGTTCCGGTTGTCGCCGTTGGCAACCGACCGCTGGTGGAGGAACTGCGCTGGTCCAATGAGGGTATCGGCGCCAAAGCCGACGTAATGGGTGTCCGAGATCTATGCTCCCTGGAAGGGTTCCAGAAGCGCCGAGAAGGGATGCAGAAGGGGATTCCACAGGAGGCCACACTGATGGTAATGCTGCTAAATGCTGACGCAGCTCGATGCTTTCTACGGGAAGGGGTTTTCCTCTACGGATCGCACTGCTGCGTGTCGGTATATGCACGGAAAGGGAGCAGACGCTGAAGTAGATATATGTTCTTGTTGGACTGACACCCGCCATATAGTTGCATACCCTACTTTTCCCGCTTCTAACGTTTATATCCCCCTGCCGCCCAAACATTTTCGCCTCCCCACTCCAATAGGGGGTTTCAGAATTAAAAACTTGGGCCCAACTTGCGTCAAAACTTGGCCTCAACTTGACACCAACTTAGTCGCAACTTGGGCTAAGTTGGGACCTTGTTTGTGAAATCCCCAAGCTGCCATTTCTACCTCAACTTCAGAAGTTGAGGCGATGTTGATACACGAAGCACCAAACATGTGCGAGAAGCGAAGTTGGAGACGGAGTTGGGGCATCAAGTTGGGACCAAAGTTGGATGTCAAATCGGGCTCTTGTGCACGATTTGACATCCAACTCCGATTTCGGGTCTCAACTCGGGCCTCAACTTCATGAAGTTGAGGCTCGAGTTGGGATGCAAGTTGAGGCTCCAAATTTTAATTCTGAAACCCCTAATGTTATCTTTACTATCCCTCGAAGACCCCCCTACTGCACACCACCACAATTCCTCGGCCTTGGCCACCGCGTCTTAGTAGTTAGTTTACTTGTTGCAGTATATAAATGCAGAAACTAAATTTAAAAAATAAAAAATAAAAAAAATCCATGGCACGTGCATGCCACTGAACATTCTCGACCAAGTCCGTTCGCCGTCGCTCGTCTCTACTCTCCTTATCTCTGGATTCCTGCTCTCCCGCTCCCCCGGCCCTAGAGTACCTCAAGACCTGGTTGTCCAGCATTTCGTCAAGCATTTCGTCCACGAAAACGGCATCCGGACAACAATCGAGATCATAGAGTTGCCTGCAAGCTGCGCTGTGGCTCGTGAGCAAAGACCTACCAATGGTTCGAGAACATACGCAAGAGAGCGACCTGCGTGAGCTGTTTTGTATCTTCGGGTATGTTGCATGGATGTAAGTTGAGTGAAACCGCAAGACAAGTGCGCGCAAGGGCGTAGTGTTTGTGGGCACTTTGAGGTGTCTGTGGCTGCGCAGAAGGCGATGAGGGGAGGTCTCTTATCACAACCGAGACTCGATGGAAGATGAGGGCCAATGTGTTTTTCTAACTCATCGGTGTGGTACGTCCCCATTTTTGTTCTTACTCTCATCCCTCATTTGAATGATTTTCTCCAGAGATACATCAAACACATGGAAATTGTGCTCGACCATGAGAGGAGGGAAGGAAGAAAAGTATTTGGTCAAAGGTTTGTTGATTAGCGCAATGTTTTTCCTACACCTTTTCGAGCTTACCATTTTTGCACCTCAGCTATCGCTTCCCTGAGCTGTGTAGCATGCCTGCTCCTGCCTTGACAAATCTACTTGGAGCCGTGCTCACACTGTCTCGCATGTGCGGGTGTTCGCTTCGCCATACAATGCATACAGCGCACGCCCCGCACATTTCCCGTGCATTATAAAGGCGCGTGTGTTTCTGATCAACCCCATTCTTTAGCTCATACTCTGCTTCTGTTGAGCACACCGCGCCGCGGCCTTGGTGTTACCGATGCACATGCCACCGACCTTCGACGCACCACACGGCGTACCCTTGATAGACCGTGGGATCCCACTAATTATTGCAGGCGAGGTGTCAGTTGGTATGCAGCAGCGGTTTGGCTGGCCTGGTTAAGCCAACCACGACCTGGGTGTCCTGCCCTTCTTATTGTCCTGCTCCGGGTCAGATGCACACACCGGCACTGTATGTAGTCGTGTACATTTGTGAAACATACAGCCCAATTACAAAGCACTATGTAATCCTATGTACATGGCCCAAAACTATGGCTTGCTGATCCAAGCTGGTCTGAAATTTCTGAAAAAATGTGGAAGGGGATGAAGTCACGCACACATGGTCTTGTGATGGTACGTGTCAAAAATTATCCGGTGGTGGACAGGTTCCCGAGGAGAAAAAGTTATGCCTTGCTGGGCTTGGGTTTGAAAACTGCAACTGTAGAGGAAGGCACAAAGTAAGAGGACAGAAGGCTAGAAGGTCTACAGTCACACCTGCGCTGAAGCAAGTCAGGCAGCTGCCAAAAAGAAAAGAGAAAGACGCTTCCAGGCTTGAAGGTACTGTGCGCCGGCTAGCTATGTGTGCTACGCAGTGGCCCTCCAAATATGTCAAACTACGAAGCTGGTAAAAAACTATATCAAGTATAGTGACTAAACACGAAGCCCCCAAACCACACGTGTATTACATAGCACTACGTAGCACTACGTAGCGCTACATAGTTGGCCCAAAAGCTATGGCAACTACATAAGCTATGGCCCAGCTACGGCGAAAACTGGGGTTTGCTGATGACTATCGACTTTTACTTTTCTTACTTTCTTACCTATTGTGCGCAGTCGTCAACGTCCTCATCGACACGGGCAGCACGGACCTGTGGGCCATGCCGCCTCAAGGCCTGACGAACTTCAACGACACGGGGCTGAGCACGACCCTGCGCTACGGCACCGGCGCAAACTTTGTTACTGGTGACATCGGTATCAGCGCGTTCCAGCTAGACGGAGGCGAGTTTACCGTTCCGCAGCAGGGTATGTGGTCTTTCGTTCTGTTTAGTTGTATTCCTCCCAAGTAATACTGATTAACGCCCCCAGCCTACCTTCAAGGCACCTCCGAAGCCGGTGAAGCACGCGCACTCGCTCTTCCTCGCGCACCTTCCCTGCTCTTTCTTCTGCTCACTCCCTTCGTGCTCACTCGCTGCTCTTCTGACGCGCTCGCCCACTTTCTTCGTGCTCGGTCTTTAACCCAGAGAGTACTTGGTTGGTCTGCAGGATCGCGGTTCAAGGTGCATCGCCCTTTGGTTTACCTTACTCTCCTTTGGGTATTGTCCCTTTCCCAATATTTGGTCAGGATCTTTGCAATATATATCGCTACTTCCTATCCGCTCCGAGCTATCGAGGGCCATTTTCCCTCCGTGTGGCCACCGGATGCCATTCAACTCCACGACCAACGGCCTCTGCTTACGCCATTTCCTTCTGTCTTCTCAATTCCGCAACTCCGATGAAGGAACATTCAAGCTGAACGTTCAAGGCTCACCGTTCAGTCGCAACATCACTCAAGGATCCATCTCGACTGAGTCGGATCCTGACGCGCTGAAGGTGGATGCGAAAATAGCAGCAGTAAGGCGCTGCCTAAGGAGGACATGAGTCGCATCCGCTTGCCCGCTCCTCCATTGTGCTCCCCACGACGTCGCAGTCTGGTGGATGCGCTGTGTACCACTGTCGAGGGGTACGGACAGATGTTAGCCTTCGTCACTCATCCTCGCTCATCCACCTCTGGTACCTGCACCCTCTTTCTCTCCTCCCCTTTCTATCTCCGTGCCCATTTTACTCCTACCTCGTCGCACCAGAAAGCCGAGTTTAGGCGTGCGCCATGGGCGGTATGGATATACGAAGATTTCGGTGAGAAATGTCGAAATTTTTGGGGGTGTTACGCCAAAATTCGACCTGTGTCGAAATGTCGAATGGATAAAATCGGTCAAGCATCACGCCCGCTGTCAATTTGAAGGAAAAAATCCAGTATTTGGGACCCTTTACGTATCTGCCCGTATTTCTGAGCCTTCTACGTTCTGGTCCGTATTTCAGGCCTCCTACGTACAAGCTCATATTTTTTTGGCTCACTATGTACTCGCTGGGATTTCAAGCCCTTCATGTATGGCTTTGTATTTGAGCCGTATTTGATGCCATGAACTACTTTGTTCCTGATGCTTCGAGGTCGAATCAAGATTGAATATACCATTCATCTAAATAGAAAGAAACTCGATGTTTGAGCGTGCGTGAGCGGTAAAGATGGGGTCAAGTGTCGGCATTTCAAAGTATGGCCTACACAACACAACCAAATGTAACCGATGCGACACGAGTCTAGCGGTGGTAGCAAGTGGCGCGCGCACAGCGACAAGAACGTCCCGCAGTACACTACATGAACCGGCGAATCACCACTGCTACGAACTCGCGTCGCCTGGAATAATCTTATAGCACTGGTAATACAGTTAAGAAACGCGACGACAGGGTAGACGTACCGGACAGGGTTTGGTATTAAATTCAGCGCAGTGCATAACGCCAGCAGGGCATCTCGCACGCCACATGCGCTGGGGGCTGGCGCTATCGGGCAGGACGAGACGTCGCTCCGACATGCGCACAACTGTGAGTGCGCGCAACCGCCGCCATTTATTCGACGACGATCTGCCAGGCCCTTGAAGGGGGATGTATCGTGTGGCCAACACGCAAACCTGTATTCGTGTGCGCGGGAGAAGCGGCCAACAACGCAGCAAAGGGACGCATACGGCATGCAGCGAGCACAACACACGTCCGCGAGACGGTGCATGTACAGGTCATAAAAATCCTGCAGGACTGCATGCGCAATACTCCAGAGCTGCAAATGCTCAAGAGGGTATTCAGTGACTACCCTGCGCTTTGAACGAGACAGCTCTGGCCCCGGCCGCCGGGGCACTACTCCACACATCCTCGCGGCGCGTTGATCTGGTATTCTTTAATGTATGCTGCACAAGACGTACAGCGCTGACGAACGGTGTGGTCAATGAAGGCTTATGGACCCACCTGGCGAGCCATTAAGGGTTATTAAGCCTTAAGGCTTAATTTAAGGGCAGCCCTTAACACCACTACTGTTCATATTCAACTCGAACCTCCCGCTGAATTTTCATTTTCATATGCGTGTGGGTGTGGTGAGCGGGTCTACAACTGAACTTGACGCTAAGGATTGAGGTACACCTGGCAAAAGAATAATCAATTCTTTCCGCCATGGCCCGGCCTCGCGTCGAACTATGACGAGGATCCCTACGGTATTACCATGGTACATTTGCCCATGTGCGCCCCACGCGCCTCTTTCCAGTCCACAATCAACCCGAAAGGTGGGCTACAAGTGCGACGCATACCTCCACGGGAAAAAGCTACAATGTCATCTTATGGTCCAGGCACGAGTCGAACGAGCTTGTGCATACGCTCCCGCCTTCCTCTGCGATGTGTTGCAGGACGCGCCTCTGGGCCTCCCGCGTCAAAGTTCAATTTATATGTATGAAGGTGAGGTACGAATGCAATTGATGCTGGTACAAAAAGATCCGAACTTGGGTAGACCATAGCTCAGGCCCGAATCGAACGAGCATCCCTAGGCCTGCCTTACTGGATGTCCATATCCCGATGTGGCGCAGGTGCGCACCACGCGCCTCTGAGCTTTTCCTAGCTTGAATCCCGCTCGGGTACTTCGGTGACGAGGTAGACGAACTGAGCTAGAACGCTTGCTAGTGCTTAGTTGCAGACTGGGGATGGAACATTCATTTTTATATTCAACTATCGCTGAGGGGATTAAATTTGGAACGTTCACCCAGTCCTGCGGCCAGCGGAATTCAGCCTTGCCTGATCCTCCACCCCTTCACGCAGCTTGGCACCCATTTATGTACATGGGAAGCCACGGGCTCTACATCGAGATTCTATCTATACTTGTACTCGGATCCATCCCTGTCAAACTTCGAGTTGAACAGTTGGTTTGTTTGATTCTTAATCTTTGATTGTTCAGACTCGCGTGCGCACGCGACCTGGGGTCGGAGTTGATTCAATTCACCTTAAGCGAACGAATCCCTCCCGGGCGCCGATTCACGCCTGCATGCAACACACGCAGACTCATCTCGACCAGTGCCCCAAATAGACGACGTAGAACGCGCCGACGGACGCGAGACGCAAATAACTCAAGGGTAGACCCAAAAATAGATTTGATATGTGCTGCCAGCTAATTTAGAACTCGGACGATTCCACTCCTTTTACTGGACTTATATCCACTCATTTTAACACATGACCTTGGTCTTATCGCGCCCAGAACCTTCCGAATACCACCCCCGCGCCAAGTCCAAGCCAAGTGTCTTGGTTGAGTTCAAACCCGAAACGCAATCAAAAGGATCAAAGATTCGCCCTGGCATCAGCCGACGTCACGTGGCAGGGTCCTTTCTTCTTTCCGCCGCTTTCCCTCACCTTCCTTCCGCTCTTTTCTCTCGTCTCGCTCTCCTTCTCTTCTTCTTTACTCCCTTTTGTGCTTGCTTTGCTTTCATTCCTTACGATGCCCGGCGCGACTTTGACCTTCTCTTCCCTCCTCTGCTTTGTTCTGCTGGCTCTGGAACCAGCCTCGGCCGTGCAGCTCACCTTCCAAGTCGCCCGGCCCCGCATTAATACGGACAATCTGCGGTACAGCACGAACATCACCATCGCCGGGAATGTCGTGAACATCCTGATCAACACGGGCAGCAAAGCGCTTCCCCCGTTCCTTAATTCGTTGATCTTAATTATTCCGCTTCGGCTTTCTCCTAGCCTTCCCCTCGCCTCCCCTGCACTGTCCTCTCGTTGCAACCCCACCCACCCTCCTCTTTTCTTTCCCCCTTCTTCTATTCATTCTACATTGCTACTCTGCTCCGTTGCTCCGTTGTTATTTTTGTTTGCACCCACCAATCACCACTTACTAACCCCTCATACCCCCTGGCTCGCCCCCGCGGACCTCTTCGCCGGCACCCTCAGCGCCGCGGACGCCGTCCCGCTCACAACCTCCGTGCCTGCTTCAGCCCCCGCGACTGGCTCGTTCATGCCTACAGCTCCTAACGCTGCCTCTGCTGCCAGCAGGAACGCCGCGGCGATAACTGGAAGTCCCAGTACAACTGGTGCGGCGACGCCGAGCTCGGCGAGTGGGAAGCCCAGTTCCGCGCGCGGGCGGAGGGCGGGTGTCGTTTGGGTACTGGCCGCGGTGGCGGTGGGTGTTGTTGCGCCGTGGTAGTGGTAGTGTGGGAACGAGCGTGCATGAATAGGTTTGGATTCTACTTGTTCTCCTTATGATGTGTTCCAAGTGCGCACCGCTCCGATCTGGGCTTCTTGGGGCCACCATTCAACTCGAACATGGCAGGTGTGTCGACTCCAAAGGTGAGTTACAATGCTCGCACAAAAAAAGGCAACTTGTCCTTTGCTCAGCCTCAATTTGAACGGGCGTGCCTGCGGTAATTCCATGCTATGATTTTGCGGGTGCGCATCATGCACCTCTGGGCTCTTTCATCTCTACACCCGGCCTCAACTGTTTGGCAAAATCAGCAAATATAATATTGCTGGGACCGCGATAAGGAATTTGGTCCTCTGATATGGCAGGTTCGAGCTTATCCATACTTAATCAAACTCGAATGAGTGTTGACGCGCAAATTGGTGCACTGGCCCAAATCAGCAATACCTGTGTATATGGCCCAGGCTCGAGTCGAACGAGCATCCCTGACTTACCCAAGCTATCCACGCTCCTCTACGTGTGGCAGGTGCGCGCTGCGCGCCTCTGGGCCTTTCCTATCGATAATTAAACTCAAATGGCGGTTGACTCCCCAAATGGGTACGAATCTGAGCACCAAAATACCCCGGTTCCCACCCTACGGCCCGGGCTGGAGTCGAAGGAGCCCCCGCATTCCCTACATTTTATGCCTACAAGTGAATTTAATTTGGGTCGACGTTCACAATGAAGTACGAAAGCTAGCACCAAGCAGCGAAACTCCAACTGAGTATAGCCCAGGCTCGAGCCGAACGAGCTCGCGCGCATTACTATCAATCGGGTACCTTTGTAAAATATTTTTGTTGAAGCTGCCATGTGGTTATTTGGCATTGGAAAGCTTAGAAATCTGGAGGGGAGCAGGCAATAGATCTGAACTCAACATGTGAATATTTCCAGGTTTGATTGCGGGCAGTGGAAGCAGCCATGAAGCTGCCGACACGAAACATGCAAAACTGCCCGTTCGCAAAATGAAGGCCAGCCAAATTGGCGGGGCATCATTTCTGATGAAATCCGCACGAAACAGACCTTCGATTTTGTTCTAAGCTCTCTTCTTGGCTACGTCCAGAAAATAGCAGGCATGCATTGTGCACCACGTATCCAAATCTAGAATTTATCACAAGGCAGGCGGGGGAAAAGTGAAGTTGCCAGATAGATTTTTTCCACAGGCATTCCCTTTGGCAGAGGTACCCGATCGATAGTACTTTGTTACTCGTATGTTATTGAGGTCCTATGAATCACTGTGTACATGTTTGTTTTCGCACGCCACTGGGCGCTCGCTAATTCCCGAGCTTCTCAGACCGTTATCAGTTCTCAATGCTCACCAATACCCACAGCAATTAACCCTTATGAAGGGCTTATGGTTTAAGTCTGTGGTGACGGCAATCTTTTCAAGTTTTTCACGTTGGTAGGTAGGTAGGTAGTATTACACGGCACGGTCCCGCTCAGGAACACCGGTTTCCAGAGATTATCCCGATGTGTACACGCTAATTAGAGTAATATACCCTCTACTAGCAAAGCCACTGGCGGCCACCAGTGGCTGTTGGCGGCCAACGTTACCTGGTGATGATCAACGAGTGACGTTAAGGTGGCTGTGAACCGGCAATCCACATCGGAAGTCAGTGTACGCCGTTATCTTTGCTCACCACTGGAAGCCAGTGGTTTTCACTGTATAATGCTGGGGTTCATTGGCTCTGGGTTGATGCCTATGAATATTGTGCATATTGCAAGGACAACCATCAAGATCGCCCTGGGGTGGGCACATGGCTTCCAATGATCTTGGCGACTTTATTCTAAGAAGCAGTCGAGCTCTGTCTCTACACTCCTGCCCCTATGGCCGAAATCCCTGCCAACAAGTTCCCCCCATCTGCTCTAGATCTTTCTGACCGACCCCTGGACAAACTATGATTTTTCATTCATGTGTTGATGATGTTATATGCTGAGCACATTCAAAGGCACATAGTGGGGATGGAATTGGGGCTTACTGACAAGTTTGGGTGGAGGCATTGGGAGATGGTTGAGTATACAAGTTGAACTACATGGCTTAAAGTATACATAAAATACTTGCCATCGCTTCAAAGTTTTGGATTACCCTAGTCGCTAACTCACTTGATTGGGGATAAAAAAAAACTGGTTTTCCACTGTAGACCAGTAGATCACTGTGACGGAAAACCACCAGATTCCAGTTGTCCACAATAGTTAGCGCTCTCACATCAACCGGTGAGAGCCGCTGGATTCCAGTGGCTACCACTGGGCTTTCAGGTCCTGGCTGTCCACCGGAAACCAGTGAAACCCTACGCAGGCAATGGACCGCCATCGGGATCCACCGAAAACCACTGGAAAACGTTGAACAGCCAACGATCAGCACTGATCACCAATGTCGACCAATGCCGATCAGCTGTTTGCAAGCTCCGCGTGTATTACTGGCTAATTACATCATCGCCTCTGGGCCTCCTCAAATCCTCCTAGCCGAGCTCACAGTCGCAGTGGATTGTCGGGTGATCCGGACCAACTCGCCGCGCGCCGCGGTAGAACTAGCCGAATCTGAGGAAGCTGAGAAATTTTAGCACGTCAACCGGAACTTACCTCCCTCAAGCATCTCGGCGCCACACCCGCACGGCGTAAAACACCTCCAGGACTTCATACGCATACTTAGCAACCAGAGCAATCGTCGAGCGAGGGTAGATGATGGCTTTCAGGAACTCAGTGTTTGACAGCCTGAGCTCCATCATCTCGACACGCAGGCCTGGAAGTTCGGAGAAGAGCCGCGCGAGAAAAGTTGCCCTTAATGCAACAAGTGAGTCCGAGGAGTCACAGGTGAGTAAGGCATGTTCTGGCGTCTCTATTTCCTTCTTGCAGAACCTGCAGAGTCTCTCGTCGCGAGGCACCGGTTGATGTGCATGATCAACATAACGCAAGATCTCCACGGCTAACAAATGGGTTGACAGCAACAGTGAGGTAAGTGCCTCGCGGTGTTTCTGTGTCTTGACCATGGTTAAATAATGCCGCATGCAGGAGGTGACTTGAGTTGGTGATTTGTCCTTTTGGGGTTCTCGTCGGCTATGGAGTAGGTAGAGCTTGTCCGAAGAGTCAATTTCCTCTTGTAGCCATTCCATCATAAGCTTGCGCACGAGTTTAGCGTAATTTTCGACGTCCTTGTCAGTGGTTTGACGCGTCAGAACGAACTCAGGGTAGTGGAATGGCAGCCTCGTTATAGCCTTAGTAAGATCTGAAGCCCAAGACTTCTTCCCCTTTTCTGCCAGTTCAATTGAACTGTTTAAAGCAGCACGGGCGTAGTGGTCGTCTTTTAGGCCTAAGAAATATCGAAGGTGGCTTAAAACGAGGAGAAGCCGACGGACTCGAAGAGGCATTATCCCAGTTTCTGTGAAGAGAGGCGCGATCATGGAGCGGCTATGTAAGTTGAGCATTTGACGGATGAACGACACCTGAACTTTACATAAGTGCTTGACGTGTACGTCTTCGCTGTCCAGCGAAATCTCACAAGCGTGGATAAGATGACAGTCTATGCGCGCCATGTACAGTTGCTTAAGTTCCTTGGGGGTGAGTCGTCCCGTCATGTCTTCAACGGCCATGATCCGATGTCCACAGTATCGCGCCGTGCGTGCTTTGGCTGTATAGTGCTTGGAAAGAGGGTTCCGAGTGTCCGTGCGCAATTTGACCCCGACGTATTTCTCATCTGCCTTTACTTCAAGTTGTTTGGCGCCCAGGAAGAAACTAGGAAGCGGGAGGGGTACAGCGCCAAAGATCAAAACAATTGTTTTGATCAAATTGACGAGAATAAAGTTCTTCGCGCACCATTGTTCGAGGGATCCCAGCTTGACTTGTAAGCCACGCACGGATAGAGAGATAATCAGTAGGTCATCGGCTTGAGCCAGGAGTGATATCCGCACGCCCGCAAGAAATAAATCCTCGAAGTCCGGGAGCATTGACAGGTCAGCCAAGAACAGGTTCCAAAGGATCGGTGACGCCGGGTCCCCGGTCAGCAATCCAATTAGCACTTTGAATACAGACGATCGCATGTCTCCGTGATTCACGTAGTACGACATGCGGTGGTATAGCATTCGGAGCCAGTCAAAAAGTCTGCCACCCATGCCCATGTGAAACAATTTCAACCATAGAGTTGGCTGATCTGTAGATGGGAAAGCGTTGGTAAAATCAACGCAGGCGACGTATAGCTTGAGTCCGTTTGCCTTTGCCCACTCGTTTAGGCAGCGCAAGATAAAGGGATTGTTGTTTGTGCGGTAGCCGGGACGAAAACCGTTTTGGAAGGGCGGGATTAAAGCTCGAGCCTCTGCCCAATCGAAAATAGCCCAGTGCACGAGGATCGTAAGGCCTTTCAGAAAGCAGCTTTCAAGCGCCACGAGTCTATAGCTGTCCGGATTGTCATGCGGCTTTAGACGTTTCAAGATCCCTATCAGCGGCGTCATGAACCAAATGGACGGCGCGTCTCCACGTGCGGTGCACTCATTGTACAGCGGCGCTAAGTCCTCGTTTGGAACAGCTAGCAAGTCAGTGTACGTGGTTTGATCTTCACCCGGGGAGCTGTCCAAAGAATGCTTGCGCAGATGATCTTTTAATCGACCCATATCCTTTTCATCCCATTTTTTGCTGAAGAACCCTTCGGGCGTTTTATCCACCGTGGTCTCGGGAAGAAGGCCAGACAAGATTTGATTAATCGCGTGCTGGGCTTCGTCGAATTGAGAAGGGAGAATTTTAGGCGGATTCAGTCGCTTCTCGAAAGTATCCTTCAGGCTTGATGCGGTAACAGAGATGGGCGCAGGTTTCGGGTCCACAAGGCGACGTATTTCCTTCCAGAAGGCGCCACTCGATTCGGCCTCCACGACTTTTTTGCGGTTCGAGTCCTTGATACTTGCAAGCCGGTCACGACCTCTGTGAGATTCCGGATACTCAAGCCGCTTCGGACGTGTGTCGTGTGAAGAGGTCTCTTGCAGTCTATCATCAGGTAAGTCCGTCGTGACTTTGGGAGTGTCAAGCAGTTCAGCCGTGGTCCCCTTCACGGTTACGGTGGGTGCGGACAGCGCTGCTCAAGCTAGTGAATTCGGAAGCGAACAAGCTTCCGTAGCCGCCTTTTTTGCCCCAGCGAGGTGTCCATTTTCCGCGGCGTCGGCTTTGTTGATGTGCCGAAAATGAACCGGAGCTGAGCGTGCCTTAATAAGGGATATTACTCATATCTTAAGCAGATGGCCTGATTTTATGTGCGCATGTTTATATTCTTCTTTTTCTCCCACTGTCTGCCCGGCCGCTGCTGTCTATTCCATTGCCGGTTTCATTTCTGGGGTCTGGTCCGAGGTAACGGGTCCATCAGAATTAGGTTCGATCCAAGGATTTGGACCCTCCACAAGGTTATTTTTGACCTACCCAGTCAACCGTTCAAATTCCGCTCAAAGGAAAGGCATCCTTGCGCAATCTTTTTTCTTTTCGCGCCCTCGTCATGTCCTCCTACTCTCGTTATTCTGCGTACATAAATTTTATATTATGCAGATGCCATGGATCACATTATGACTCGCATCTTTAGCAGACCCCGATTTTCGTATGCACCTGTTTATATTCTTCCATTTTTCACACTTTCTGCTGGAAGGTTCCGTATGTGCATCCATTTTATTACCGGGGTCCCTGGGAACTGCTCGTGCAAAATTAGCTCTGATCTAGGGAGTTGGACTCGCCAATCAGCCGCTCAACGACCGTTCAAAAGGAAGGGTCTCCTTCGACCTCTTCCTTTCTTTCACACCCCCATCGTCTCCTCCAACATCGCGCCACGTTCGTCTAGGCCTATGCACTCTCATATTCCCGCCCTTCTGCTATATGCTGTACCCACTGCTTCCGCCTGCAATTCGCAAAACTCACCGGGCACTAGTTTCCCTGTGTTCCATGGGCGCTTTTCGCATGGATCAAGCCCAGTAAGACGCCACAAGCATCAAGTTGAAAGGCTTCTGCCCCGCAACACTGCTCCTTCCCATCCTTCACGGTGACTTCTGGTCTGTGCCAAACCTAGCGAACTGTCATGAACCTCAAGATAATGGACGACGCTTTGACATCTCCCCCCGTGACTGTGGGCTTGATTATTCTCACGGATCGAGGCAGTTGCTCGACCTCAAGATGATGTCAAGCTCTTGAACATTTGGCATTGTGAACACTCCGATGGCCGACGACTATGCAAGCATTCCTTTTGGTTTGTCTCTTCCCCGTCGCTTTCCCCGTCCAAGGTTGATCGTCGACCTTCCGGTTCTCGGGATGCTTCGGCCATTCATTCCCATTTTGTTGCGTATTTTATTCCATAAAGTCTTCTGAATATCACTGACAATTTCATTTCATGACAGGTCTAGTCCGCAACGGAAAGACTGGATATATATATACTCGTTTCCTTGCTGGACCGCTCAAAGGTGCACATCATCTCTGCCTTTTCCCTCCCTGATTAACACGCTGGCAGTATCTGAGAACAACCGAGCTCTAGGGTCTGCATATGTGAGTCAATATTGTCTTCCCTAAACCGTATAGATTCATTTCTGTACACGCACCGCGTGTATCTGTTTTAGCGGAGTTATCAGGTCACAGGACACGGCTACCAAGTCTTATATAGCTCGAAATTGATGTTGCGCATTGCGTTGGTGCCCCCGCCACCGCCATTGTGTACGTTCCCTCTCTGTTAGAGACTCTTTCTATTCACTTGAATTCGAATTGACCATTATTGCCCTATGTAGGTTACTTCGTTGACCGTCCGTTCTCCGTCCACCCTTGGAAATTTCTATACCCCAACCCCATTTATGGTGGTTGAGACGTAAACCAATGCGGTGCGGGCATTCTGCTTACAACCACGCCCTAAGTCATCTAGGTGGGTTAGAATAGTACAATGTGACACGTCCGTATGGCACACATACTGTCTAATAAATCAAAAAAACATTTTGTGGTATGAATTTCGATGTTTTTGCCACAATCAGTGTTAAATTTCAGGGAAAAAAGCGGAGTTGATGGTTTTTTGTTCACAAAAAACGTCCAGCGGAATGTGCTGAGAAATTTCAACACGATGAGCTAGGAGAGCAGCACAAAACACAACATGGAGCATGTTGCAAAAGCAAAAACCTAATATTGAAGGGATAAAAAAAAATGCAATGCTCAAAGAAAAACCACAATGTGGACTTGTGCACAAAGTGGGGCTCAAGTCAACCATGATCAATTATGTCTGACCCATAATACAAAATCGCAGGTCAATAATCTTGAGTCATTGTTACGATCAACATCCTTGCTTCCTGCCCTTCCCTGCTCTTCCTCAACATGGATGCCGACGCAGGCTGAGAGGCTCGCACCTCTTCACGGAGTGTAACCAGATCTCAAACGAGGCCCAGTTCCTCGTGGATGCTCTTCCCAATGTTGAGACAGAGGCAGCGGAACACCTTCATCGGCAGCTCAATAGAGCATTTGCGGTGGAGCCACCCGGCGCCACCAGGTGGCTCATCCGGCATGCAGTGCCGGGTGCTACGTCAGTTGGTGGCTGTTAGGGTGGCTGCTCATTATAGCGTGTATTGAGTTTCTAATGCCATACTGTTTGCTTTACCTATTCAGGAGGCCATTCTCAAGTTCCAGCTTCACTTTACTGCCCTTCTAAAAGCTATCAATTAAGAAGAGGATAAAAATATCATTAATATGGCTTGTTGTAGTAATTTCCGGCGCTCACATGTATACGAGCACCCATCTGCATATGCATAGTGCTCTTAGAGGGTTAAAAATGAGTTCTCCCAAACAGCCACCAACTGATGTAGCCACCTAGCACCGCATGCCAGAAGAGCCACCTGGTGGCGCTGGGTGGCTCCACCGCAAATGCTCCTATGCTATCAAAGTCATCTTGCTTGATCTTAACCATCCAGCTGGTGGGATCCCCCAACTTGTGAAGAACTCAAGTCCTCAGCGCGTTTTTGTATCCGAACTCCTCATCGCGTTTTCTGGGTTTTTGTAATCATCGTGTTATTTTCGTGTAGATGTGCGCAACCTCTCTTCATCACGTTTTTTTTGACCCACGCTCACAGGACGTGTTTTTCCTTGGGGGACAGCGCGTTTTTTTGATTTATTAGACAATATATCGCCCATACGTCCGTATGTATTCGGCCACAGTTTGTAAAATTGATGAGTTGTACATAGCGCTCAATATCAAATTTCTTCTTTCCACCATTGTCTTTCTGCTTACAACTCTGTACAGTCATCGATGATCCATGATATCGGATGCAGATTGAATCTGTCTTGCTCAAAATGCAACTTCTTTAACATTTCATTACGCCCATATGGTTACGATCTGCAAATACTAATGATAATTTGCTGAGAAGTTGATTACTCGCTTCCAAGACTCCGGATGCGATCCAGTCTCGGAAATTGTTCACGGATTCCATGGTCGACCACAATCCGTTGGGCTCAAACCCCATTTATGGGAGCCTCCCAGTGTCCGTCATGAACGGGGGCTTGTTGCATCGAGGAGTGGATGTGTTTGTTGTACGCGAACTCCGCAGCTGGAAGGAGCTCGTCCCAGTCGTCCTGCTTGTAGTTCGTGAAGATCCGGACGAACGGTTTGAGCTCCTGATTGACACGCTCGGTCTGGCTGTTGGTCTGCGGGTGGTAAGCAGTGGAGGTCGCGGGCTCTATCCCAATGAGGCACCACAGTTCCGTAGTGAATTCCGCGACAAACTGCGGTCCCCAGTCGGAGATGTATTTCCGGGGGGTTCCATGGTGCCTCCAGACATTCCGGTAGTAGAGTCGAGCGGCTCTGAATGCACCGAGGCTGGTGTGGCACTTGTTGAAGTAGGCCCACTTACCTAAGACATTGACCACGACCATGACCGTGTTGAACCCGTGCGCGTCTGGGAACTCGACGATGAAGTCCACTGAGATGGTGTCCCAGCGTTCTTCTGGAATCTCCGCTGGGCTGAGCTCTGCGTGGGGCAGCTTCCGGAGTGCTTTCGTCCGGTTGCACAGGTCGCAAGTCCGGATGTACTGGCTGACATGGCGGGACAGCTGGGGCCACCAGTAATTCCGGGCGATGAGCTTGAGGGTTTTGAAGCACCCGGCATGTCCGGCAACCCGAGTGTCGTGGTGCAGTGCGATGATCCGGCGCCAGAGATCCTTATTCCGCAGCACGATGATCTTGCTGCAGTAGTAAAGGAGCCCGTCAGCGATGTGCCACTCAGACAACTGGGGGGAGCGAACATTCCGGTTTTTGAGGAGTTCCCGCACGACAAGCGCGACAGGGACCTCGGGTCCAGTAACCACAACACCTTCCAACACCCGGACGTGGAACAAGTCTGGGTGGAGGAGGGTGACATCCGTGTTGTCCGAGCCTACCCCATGATCGGGGCGGCGAGAAAGCGCATCCGGATGACCCATGAGGTGGCCGGGCTGGTGGTGGAGCGCGAAATTGAACTGGGACAGGTACAGGGAGCACTGCGCTTGTCTCCGGTTCAAGTTCTGTGCCATCCGGAAGTACTCCAAGTTTTTGTGATCTGTCCAGATCTCAACCGGATGCTGCGTACCTTCGAGGAAGTGTCGCCACTCCTCTAGGGCCTGGATGATCGCGAGCATCTCCTTGTCATGGATCTCGTAATTGCACTGGACATCACTCAAACTCTTGGAGTGGAATGCAACCGGATGCTATTTTCCGTCGGCATCCGGCTGGGACAGGACGGCCCCAGTAGCGTAGTCGGAGCTGTCCGCCTCGACTCAGTATGGACGCGACTCGTCCGGAAGGACCAGGACAGGCTCCGCGGTCAACACATCTTTGAGGGCTCGGAAGCTGGCAGCCGCAGCAGCGGTCCAGGTCCACGCTATACCCTTCTTTGTGAGGTCGAAGAGGGGCTGTGCAATGTCCGAGAACGCCTAGATGAACCTCTGGTAGAAGTTCGTGAAGCCAAGGGACTGCTGCACGTCCTTCTTGTTCCCCGGGGCGGGCCAGGCGGCGACCCCAGCGACTTTGACCAGGTCCATCTCAACGTGGTTGTGCGAGATGATGACACCGAGGTACTTGATCAACGACCTCTCGAACTCGCACTTCTCTGGCTGGGGGTAAAGCTTGTGCGTCCGGAGCCATCGGAGAACCTCTCGGACGATCTCCTGGTGGCGCGCGAGGTCGGAGTGAGTGATGAGGATGTCATCGAGATACACCTTGATGTCTCTGGACCGGATGAGGTCCTGGAAGATGTCGTTCATCATCATCTGGAACATGGCCGGAAATTGGTGAGGCCGAAGTACATCACCAGTGGCTCGAAGAGCCCCCAGTTGGTACGAAATGCAGCCTTCCACTCATCACCTCCCCGGATACAGACGTTGGTGAAGCCCCACCGAACATCGAGTTTTGTGAAGAACTGAGCTCCCTTCAGACAGTTAATAAGGTTGTTAATCAGCGGGAGTGGGTACCGGTTCTTCATGGTCATTGCATTGAACGCCCAATAGTCCTGGACGAACCCGAGACTTCTGTAGTTCTTCTTGATGAAGAAGACTGGAGACACCATCGGAGACTTGGACGGACGGATTTAGCTGGTGTTCAACCCGTCTTTGATGAAAGCGTTGAGCTCCTTCTGTTTGAGGGGGGAGATCGGGTAGACCTTGCAGTTGGCCAGTTTCACGTCTGGAACGAGTTCAATGTCGTGGTCCCACGTCCGGCGTTCCGGTAGCGCATTGAACAACTCCTTGTCGAAAACGTCGGAGAAATCCAGAACCAAAGTCCCGGGCAGGGCCGAGTTCCAAGCGAAGGCCTCTGCGAGCCGCTGGGAAACGGTGCTCCCAGCGCGGATTTCCTCAATCGGAGTGAACCCAGTGTAGAGGATCCAGTCACCATCCTCCAGCTCGTCATCGTTTTGATCGTCTGAATCCGGAGTGAGGTCCGGAAAGTCGTCTCCGTCATCATCCAGGTTGTACCCGTCATCTCCGGGCCACTCCTCCGAGTCAATGGCACAGATGGACGGGATGGGACCCTCGCGGAGTTGCCGGAGGATCACGGCGAAGATCTTCATGCTGCGACGGACAGCGTGGAGGTTGTCTCGGCAGGTGTTGCAACTGGTCGGGCAGCGGGTCATCTGGACTTCCTGGGTCTCCCAGTCGATCTCTGGGTTGTGCTTCTGGAGCCAGGAGTCACCGAGGATGACGTGCTGCTTCCTGAGCCGCATCATGGCGAGTTGGATGTGTTCGGAGTGCCCCTTGTAGTTGACAACCATATTGACTATGCCAGAAATGCCGCCAGATGCATTGGGCATACCGTCGACATTGAGGACTGGAATGGGCTGAGAGAGCTTCCGGACCGGAAGGTTGTGAGAGATCATGTACTCCGAATTGATGAAGTCTCCGGTTGCTCCGCAGTTGACCAGACCCTTCACATACATCATGGCAGTGGTCTCTACCAATTGCATCTCCAACAGAATGTGTAGGGAGTTCCGGCCCTTGACGGAATCAATAACGTACCGCCGGGGTAGTTTACACTCCCACCTCGGGCGACAAACACAGGGAATGGAAGGAAGAGGCTCTGTCTTCGCTTCCGGAGCGGGAACAGGGGGTCCAGGCTTGAGGACGGAAGCCGGAGCAGGGGGTGCGTCTTCAGTTTCAACTGCTGATTTATTGGGTATGTCTTTGTACAAGCAGGAGTAATGATTAGGAGACACGACCAAGGGTGCACCGCTCACTTGGCTGCGTCTGGAAAACCCTCTGGCTCTGCATCTCTGGTTTCCGGCTTGCCCAGGAACCCAGCGGTGGTGGAAAGGTGAGCGAAGAGCTCTCTGAGGAGGTCGTCACCGAGTTGACGGATGACCTCATCCAGAATGTCCGCATGCCGGACATCCGAGGGAGTCAGACAGTCTCGGGCGAGGTGTCCGGCTACGCCACAACAGAAGCAAGCGCGGGGCATGAAGCCTGTGCGGGTCCGGTCGACATCCATTGGGATGCCAGGCGGAAGACCGGGCGTGGCACGGCTTTAGGAGCGGGTGCTTTGGAGGGAACTGGGAGGAACATTCCAGTGTGGGGGCGTGCGGCCGGAGTCAGGGTGCGAGCTGGGGGTGCTCCTGCGCAGACACGGCGAGGGCATTGTACTGGCAGAAGGCGCAGAGACGCCATCCGGCATAGTCCAATTGTGCCGGGGCGGTCCCGGACATCGTCATCGCTGTGTTAATCCGCAGATCGAGTCCTGCATAGTACTTGGTGACACGGACGAGCAGGTCTGTATATCCGGCCATGGTGGCGAGTTCCTCGAAGTCGTCCATGGACCGGTAAACATCGTGAGAGCCCTGGTAGTAGCCGTGGGTCTCTAACCAGAGGAGGGCCTGGTCTTGTTCATTCTCCTCTACGAACCGGAGCCAGAAATCGGACTCGAATTCCGCCCCAGATGGGAATGGGAACGGGATGATCGCGGATTGTCATTCAGCCCACCGTCCGGCCGCGTCTCGCGCCATAAAGGACATGGTGTACCGCACAAGTTGTTCCTATTTGACCTGTCCGTGGACCATGAAGGCTTCCGGAACGAGTCGGAGGTATGTAAGAACAGAGTGGAGGAACATCTGTCCTTGCATCCGGTCGCCATCAAAAACGGCTGGGGGGTTTGGTTGGAGGACCGATTTTACTGCGGGGGTGAGGGTGGTGAAGTCTGGACCCACCGCCGGAGCCGGAGCGGCAGGGACAGGGGCAGCTGCGAGTGGATTTTGGCTGTTGTGTAAGACACGGAGGAGTAGGACCTCGATGTTAGCGAGAGAGTCTTTGACTGCTGTCAGCCAGGTTTCGGGGTCGGAAGCCGAGTCCGGGATGTGAACATCTGGGAGCTCGGGTCGTGCGGCCTTGTTTCCGGGCGTCGGGGTGTCCATTGGAGCTGGGGAGGAGGGGTCAAGATTGGAAGTGGGGGAGGCCGGAGCACTAGTGTAGCGGTCCAAGTGCGAGTCTACACCAAACTTCCCAATATGGACCAGTTGATCCCTTAGATCCTTTCTTCTGCTGTAAGGGCAACCTCAGCTCGGCGCGGAAGCGCAGGAACTAGTGGGAGAATCTGAAGAGAACTCAATTCACAGTACTAAATACAGAGTCTAGGAATACGCACCTAGCGGGAGAATCTGAAGAGAAGAAAGGATGAGGATTCCTATGCTAGGCGAGGTTTATATAACAAATAGGTACTAGCCAGTGGCACATGTCCGAAGTGATCGGCAGTGGTCCCAGGCCTGATCGCATAGCGTGTTCCAGTGCGAGCGGCTGGACGAAGGGAGGCGAGGGTGAACGGAGTCCGGAGGGACGAGGGGCGATGTTCCGGGTGGAGGCACAGCCTGAAGTGTGGGGGGGGGCTCCGGACAGAAGGCCGGATGTTTGGGTGAGGCCAGACGAGGAAGGGGCTCCAGACAAAGGATCGGACAAGGACATGAGGCAGTACGAAGGGCCGGAGCCGGACGGACAGATGTCGGGCTGGATGGGGGGTTCCCCTGACATCACCCCCCCTTTGGAATGCATCGCGTGTTGCAATGCGAGCGGCCGGATGAAGGGAGGCGAGGGGGAACGGAGTCCGGAGGGACGAGGGGCGACATTCCGGGTGGAGGCACAGCCTGGAGTGCGGGCGGGGGCTCCGGATGGAAGGCCGGATGGACGAGGCCGGAGGCGAGGCTGGATGAGGAAGGGGCTCCGGACAAAGGATTGGACGGGGAAGCAGGGCAGTATGATGGGCCGGAGCCGGACGGACAGACAGACATCAGGCCGGACGGGGGGTTCCCCTGACAGTTCCCAATGAAGGCTGCACCCAGCTTGTTCTTCCTTGATTGGATCTCCTTTTTGGGGATGTCTGTAGAATTTTTACCATGTGGCAGGGGACCCGGGTAGCAAGAACAACACAGCAAGAGAGTGTTTGGCCTGGTAGGTACACAGAAGGTGGTGGTATGAAGGCAAACAACTAAGAATCCGTGGACGCGCGTGCACTACGTAATATATGCACAGCCTCTTGGTTGATCCGTGAGCTTGCCAAGCTTGCTCACGTAACACCAAGTTTCCACAATGTCATCAAACCTACCCCGGCGGTTTCAATACTTCTCAATGCAGAATGCCAACTCTGGACAAGGAAGGCCCGTTCATCCTTTAGATAGGTCATGAACTGGCAGGCCTTGATGGTCAGTCATTAAATTTCTTCCATGGTTTGTACCGTGGGTCTTGAGGATTCAACAGAACCCATGACTCCCAACGAATGTATTCAATCCTGGTGGTGCTCGAAAACTGTCATTTCATTCGTGGACCTTTGAAATTTCTCCGGCTGGTGTCAACGCGCTCATCTCTGTGATTTTCAACTGGAAGTCAGCTTCCTCAAATTCCCCGTTCACATTTTATCAGCTGGTATCACGCCTCTCCGAGTCGCACACTACTTGGTTTTACCTGCAACATCTCCTTTACGGTGGGACAGACTTCACAAACACCAGCCTGAACTGTCCAGTTTGACTGGCATCACTGTGAATAAACTCCTGGGTTCGAGATGTTTGTAAGACAATTGCCAAGACACCTATTCACTGTCAAGCTCCGGATATATAAAGTGTCTCCGAAGTCAATTGGAGGACGGTAAATCCGTGGTGGAACTGGCTCTGAATTAAGGCCATGTTGAACCGCAGACCTCCAGAGGGGGATTAACCTTTTTTATGGCACTACCTTCCCATTTATGAAGATGCAAAAGATCAGCGAGAATCTTCTGAACTTGCTCTTTGCTCATCAACTTGCCGTTAAAAAGTATCCCACCTACCATGTTGACCGAGGGTACTTCGTGAATTGCGCCTCCGGCATATTCTGTTTGGTTTTTTGCCAGAAAATTTCTGCGGGACGAAACGAACAGAATATGCGGAAGAAAATGGTGAAGGCTATTCCTCACCAGAGTATCTTTTGTGAAGTATGGGGTCGTTCAATTGTTCCAGAGGTGTCGCACTGTGAATACTGGATTTTTTCCTTCAAATTGACAGTCACGCATCACACACCCCTGTGTCGATCCAGAAATTTGGGCTCAGTCACGCGTCACGCCGGCCCCTGTCGAACTTCTCGAGTGTCACACCCAGCCCAAAATTGCCCGAAAGACACAAAGAAAACAAATTTTACGTTCCGAATGTCGAAATTTTTTAGACTGTCACCCAAAATTTCAGCCGGTGTCGAATTGTCGAACGGGTTGCAATGGTCATGCGTCACACCTGGTGTCGAAAAAATCCAGTAGTTGTGTTGGATGCAGAAGTGTGAGCCAGTGACGTGAACTAACTTTGCTTCTGTGCTTGCACCAGGATCTACTGTGGGGCATGAGGTTTCTCATGGTATCTGCGAGCTCATTCTGGTTAGGGCATGGAGGTCCAGGGACGAAGGTGTAATTTAGCTGCCTTGTACATCGGGATAATTCCTGGGAACCGGCGTTCTTTATTCGGACCGTGCCGTATATTGATGGCATATGATCGGCCACTTTTGAGTTCCGAGTTCCGATTTCAAGATGAAGTTGGTGTTAAGGCCTCACCATTAAGGCTTATGATAAGGCCTTAATAAGCCGTAACCTTATTAAGGCCTTAACCCTTAGGGCCAACACTGAACTTGAACAAACAAATTTCGAAATTTGATTGAAAAGTTCCAACACAATTAAATAATTGCGAGAGTCTGCCACACCCATTCAGCTGTTGTTCCCCCCAAGGCTTTCACCCGGGTAAGCAGTCCAATATTACCCTGCATAGCTAGGCGGTGAGCCTTCCGGAAATCCCATGGTCAACAGGGTCTCCATCTGCGCCTCCACGAGGCGCAATCGGAGAGACACTGTTCCTTCGCCATCCTCCGCGTTGGTATGGGGTAATACATCGTTCTCCGCGACAACTGGCACGGGTTGTGTCAGCAAGCTGCCAGTTTTCAGCCGCAGGTCATCCTGCGATACATGTTCCTCCGTGTTGGTAAATTGTTCGGGGAGCATGCGCTGAGCGATCTGTTGGCGGCGTCTTCTCACACATAAAAAGAGAATTACGACCGCCGCCAGCAGCCCGACAGACACACTGACAGAGCCTGCGATCACCGCGGTCCGGGCTGCGTTTCTGCGGAACGCTGTGAGATGATGATTCTTGGGACGTTAGTATCCACACTACCTGGGTGATTTCTGAATTGGATTTGCAGTTTGAGAAGCAAGGTCGGTTTGAGAAACAAGATGGGTTTGAGAAGCAAGATCGGCCGAAGCGCCGCTGGAATTTGACATAAAACTGTCGTTTCCGTGAGGTGGTGGTCCTTGGGATGTTATTATCCACACTACCTGGGTGTTTTCTCAATTGGATTTGCAGTTTGAGAAGGAAGATTGGCCGAAGCGCCGCTGGACCTTAATAGAACACTGTCGTTTCCGTGAGATGGTGGTCCTTGGGACGTTATTATTCATACTACCTGAGTGGATTTGCAGTTTGAGAAGCAAGATCGGTCGAAGCGCCACTGGACCTTGCTATGGCACTGTCGTTTCCGTGAGACGGTGGTCCTTGGAACGTTATTATCCACACTACCTGGATATTTTCTGAATTGAATTTGCAGTTTGAGAAGTGAGATCGGTCGAAGCACTACTGGACTTCGATATAACACTGTTGTTTCCGACCCCAATGACATTGAGAAACGACCAAGAACCGATGAGAGTGACATCAAGGTTACCGCCGGTGAAATACTCGAAGAGACCCTTTGTAAAGTCAAGCTCAGCGTTGGAGCAGCCCGCGCACTGCGCGCAATTAATCCATATTATAATTCCAAAGGAGCGAAGGAAATGTACCACGTCAACGCAAGTAGCGGTAGCCGTCGATTCGTTGGCTGCAATCGTTATCTGTTTGCCGCAGCTGGATCCACCACCGAATTGCTGACAGTGAACGGTTAGCCTAGCCTCAACCTTGATCGAGACAAGTCGATTTACATCGGTGCTCATCGCAACACTCTATCAATAAGGGTTAGGCTCGGCGCCAATGTCCAAGAGTAGAAGTGTCGCACGAAATCACTGTCCTGGGTGAGGCTGCCGCAGGCATTTCTGAAGGAAGCGGGAGAATCGGATTCAGAGGAGGTGAAAAATACGAGGATGGACATACAGGCCACTGGCAAACCAAGCGAATTTCTGGTTGACGAACGGAGCCCGCTTGTCGAGGTGGAAGGTGCTGTTATCGACCCGATTGGCAGTTGTGCGATGACTGCGGGCTTTTTGGGGGTTTGCCGTACTATCGGTAAGGGTTTGGAGCACAGTAACGGCTACGTAGAGCGAACGGCGCGGGTTCCATCCAACCATCGAGATTTCTGGAGGAATGCCAAGAGGACAACGAACAGAGTCGTTTTGTATTGTAGCCTGAGAGCCAGTGGCGACCCAGGTCCTCGGAAGCGACTGGGAGCGAAAACTGACTAAGGGAAAGAGTGGTGGGTGCAAGAGGCGAGAGAGGCCGCTGCCTAAGAGCCCTATTTCAGATTTATTTCAGGTTGACAGATGGTCGTTCAATCCCCCATCATGGGAACAAGATAGTAATGAACCAGTACAGTTATTTGAGCAGCGGGAATTCTTGGGGAATAGGGCCAGCCGCCGTAAAGTACGCCAAACTGCCAGATTTCACGAGCATGGGAGGTCCGGAAGGTAATCCCCTGTCCCACAATATAGAACAAGCGCCGGAAATATGAGCGTTGTGGATTAAATGAACACAAGGCCAGATGATCAACGAACGCCACGCAAGCATGGAAACGGACAAGGAGATTTTGAGGCAGCACTGACGTTTGACGTATGCAACATCCGTCTGCGTCAGTTTAATTTTGTGTCAGTGGTTGAACTCGCCTTCGCCGCTGTTTTTGACCTCCCACATCGCAGGAATATCGACAGCTGTAGGAGATACATTGTTTAGGATGATAATATATGCAGTTATTTCCGGCCGTGGACGTGAAAAACTTGCAAGAAAACTCCGTGCAGTGTCAATCAACGTCAGTGCAATGTCAGTGTGACTAGACTGCGTCAGTTCAACGTCAACTTCAATATGTTCTGCGCTTATTCTGCGCCGTTCATGCACCACTCTGCGCCTCTGTTGTGTCACTCTGCGCTTGTTGCGCCAATTTGCGCCGGTCTGCTTGACTGCTCTGGTGACTGTCTTCTTCATCTCTATGACGGTATTTATCGTCAAAAATTATTTACATGTTGCGTTGTACATCATGAATTGAACATGTACTCTGATTCTGGCTACAGGAACACAACATTCAACGTGCATAGCAATGTTCAACCTTCAACTGTCCAGTATTCTACCTGTTAACGGTAGGTGACTCACAATCTAATCAAATGTGATCTTATCGCTATCGCCTTGTTCGCTCCACCACATCGGACGACTCAACCACAAAAGTGGTTCAACACTCGCTCCCAAAGCTTGCTCTTTGCTCGGCCAAACACTCAAGCACTGCTTATCGCCTGTCTGGCTCAGAAGTCCCACCTCAGTCGATCCACATATGGCTTTATTTTAGACATCTTACCAGGTCCCTACGGCCTCTTTAGTCTGCTCTCTTGGCCACTGAACGCTCTGAAACGTTCTGGGAATGCTTCATTGTTCCCAAACGTTATCCTTGTGCTTTACCATGTTTTTTTTACCGGCCGATTCTATCCACCGCTGGCATATTCAATCACACCCGAGTAGGCGCATAGTTAGCTCACCCACGCCTCCTCCACTATGACATTTCCAAAAAAGGCATATCAGCCCGATACGTGTGTGATGTGTACCCAGGAGCAAACATTCAGTTGAGAATTCAGCCCACAAAAATCACACCCAGGCCCAAAACAGATTACTCATATCTTAAGCAGATGCACTGATTTTATGTGTGTCTGTTTGCATTCTTCTTTTTCTCCCACACCGCGCTATTTCCCGAGTTGTAACTATTTGTCTTCGACGGAGCGCTCGATAGCGCTCAAAATCTGAGTTTCGGAACACTTGATGGGCTGTGCTCACGTTGACTCCCGCGCTCAACGTCCGCTCAAAAGAAAATATCCCACGGTGACGCGGTTTCTCCCTGTCACCGCATCCCATTCTCCTTTATCAAGAGCTGAATACTCGTCTCTCTGCGTACTCAAGCTTGATGAGATGCCCTGATTTTGGATGCACATATTTTCTTCCGTCCTAATTTGCGGCCCCCTTCCCAAATTCCGTTGTTTCGGTTGCGTCAAAGTTTTCTTTTGGAATATTTCCCACATCTAATTTTGAACATCACAAAGTAACTTCAGCTTTCCCTTTTCCGTGCGGCCGGCCGCTCCCTTAAGACAAATGACGCGGCAAGATTGCCCGCTCAAGGCCCACTCAAAAGGGTGCTGTGCTAATCTCGAAATGTTTCTCCCCACATCATCTTCTCGCTCTTTCCCGCAGCACTTCTCCCAGGCAAGTCCTTCCATGGGCCAAGCCCGGCAAGTCAATGCAAATATAATCAAGAGAACCTACGCTTCAAAGCTCCAACTACTGGCGACAATGGCGGCTCGGATGCTCCACCAAACTCACCTCGATGTGCAAGACTTCCCCTGCCTCTCAAAATTACTCTTAAGCCATTCAAGCCCTTCACCTCAAACCCCCAAGTGCATTGGTTCAAGCTAGCAAAAACTATTTAAGCTGTTGCCCTCATTCAAGGATCGATGTCATCCAGGCCTCCTCGCTTGACGGATACTTCCTCCCTTCGAACCCTTCTCGCCATTGTTTTGTTGCATATGATGTGGTTTATCAAGCCTTCCTCTGCTTCGCTGCTTCAGTGATTCAGCTGCTTCAGCCTTTGGTTACGCTTCGCCATTATCAATCAGTCCGTCGCATCCCCCTTCTTCTAGAACTCAACTAACACACCGAAATTGGAAATGTTTCTGGTAGGATCAAAACCAACTGTGAATTTGGTAGTATCATTTTAAGTTCTCTTCTTACCTTAAAGTATGAGGATCAATGTAATATAAACTGAAAATGAATCAAATAGTTTCTTAAGGCCTTTCAATGTCACAAAGACAGTGAGTGTCTTTGCGTCATGGAACCACACCACAAACCATAGCTGTCACGGCCCCTTTCGAGACCAGTGAAAGGACGGGTTTGATATCCAAAGAAGGCCGCACTGAAAGATCCACTTTCGGCGCCGCTTTCCGATAGCCCGAAACAACTGATCTCATGCACAAAGAAAGAGGCGCTGAAGGCGCCAGTTCCAGTGGCACTTTCAGCTATCCTGAAACCTGGAGTGTCTGAGATAAAGAAACCGGCGCCGAAAGAACTACTTTCAGCGGCGGTTTCCGATCTGATGAAAGACCAAGAAATTTGACATCTTGAAAGTGATCTTGAAGAAACAAGTATCAGAGAACACTTCAAGCGACCTGAAAGAGGTAATATCAGCAAAGTAAGAAAGCGACGCTGACACTACCAGTTTCAGTGAGACCCTGGGGTACACCCTGAGGTGTACCTCGCGTTACACCCGAGGGTGGACCCTCGCGCGCTCGACTCTTATACTTGACTTTGTTTTGAATCACGCTAAGTATATTTACAACTAAGTGCGATACAGCCAAGAAAACGTACTAGATACAGGCCCTTATACTACATTCAGACCGTATAGACTAGAAATCTATGCTGTATAACATTGAGATAGGGATACAATGAGAAAGGAAGTTCTTACTGTTCAAAAGTGCCGCCAATTGCGACGATCCAGAATCTGAGGGTGCGCACGACAGTGTCGAGGTTGCCAATTTTCTCGAGCGAGTAGAATTCATGGTGGCCAATGCCACATCCCGGGCATGGGTATCGCACCTGTACGCCTCCCAAGGCGCGGAAGGATAAGTGAACAAGTTGTTCTGCAACAAGCGTGGTGAGTGAGGTGGTGAAGAGAGGAGAGAGAGATGGAGGTAGGGGGCAACGAACGAGGAAAGCAGAAACAGCGCGGGAGTCGGCGAGTAACGAAGACCAAAAGACGGCGATGAGCGCGGTGAGCGAGGTGGTGAGGAGAGAAGTGTGGTAGGCGAAATGGGTGTGCAGGCGACCAACGAAGGGAAAAAGAACCGCGCAGGAGGCTGGAACGCAGTGGAGGGAGAGGTGAGGCTGCTCGAAATAAAGCCAAGTCCCGACTGGGCGTCTATTATTTTTCTTCATTCTCATTTTTTTGTACGGGAGGTTGATGAGCATGGCTCTCAATGGAAAGGTGGGTGATTTACGTGCAGTGTGAGGATGAAGCGGTGTTCTGGTGGTGCGGAATAGGCAGAAGGGCCATGTGAGACAGCCGAGCGCTGCAGGCGGCGGCAATGGAGTCGCACACGTGCACGAGAGGGATGGCGGGGTGGTCTTGGCAGGATGGTATGATGCTCCGTGCATCTTTTCCAGGCGCAGCTGCGGGTGTGACCCAGGCAGTCATGCCATGCCCAATGCCGCACCTTTCGGGCCAACATACCAAGTAATGTGGGCCGTGTCACGGGGAAATTGGGATTAAAGTTCCGTACGTGGGGAGGTCCAAGTTGGGCTGAAAAAAACTTTTCAGTACATAAAGTTTGGAGTGTCAAAATTGTTAATAAACCATGAGAGAGGTGTTGGTTGGTTGTAATCACCCTTCTTATAAAATTATGATTCTCGGTCTGTCCGAAGCTATGTCATATGTCAAACTTCGCTGGTCAGTTGACCCTGCTACAGTCCGATATTACCCGCAACACGTTATACTCCACTCCACTAGCTGCTTGTAAACACATATAAATGTCCAAGGAGTATATAGAAGAAGATCTATCACTTCAATCCACACCTTCCGTGATTGAAGGCAAGTTGAAGCCAGCTGTAGTAGGTTTCTCAGGTCAGAAATTATTCAGCTATTGGAGTATAGAGTGTTCAGTCATCACCAATAGCCATTAAATAGTATATCCAAGTATAAATAAATTCAAGAAAGTGGTGAGAAGTAAGTTGAAGAGCGGCGGCGGGACGCGGAGAGACTGGGCCGGCCCCAAGGGTGGGAAGCTCCTTCCCTATTAGGAAGGAGGGAGGGGGGGGTCAGCTTGGGGTTGAAAAAAACTTTTCAATCCTATTCCCGAAATTCGAATCCCGATTTCCCCCTGGGCCGCGTAATAAGGACATTCAGCCGCGGGCCGGATTTGTCAATTTGGTTCAACATTTTGATGGTGTAGAAGTTGAAGGCGCGAAGAAAGGAAAACTCAAGAGATGCCCGGAAGCATTACAGAAGGCAGAGAGGGAGCGTGCGTTTGAATGGTGTCTGCAAATACTTACTTATTTAGGCTTCTGGAAAACCGGCTTGCTGGTGATGCCCAGTTGTTGCCGAACGAAAAACTGGGGTACGGTGTCAAACGAATGAAATGACCATGTGTTGCGTCCATGGTCCGGGCTCGAGTCGAACGAGCGTCTCCGCGGCCGTGGATAAATAATACTATTGTTTATGCGGTAGGTGCGCTGGGCCTTTTGTGATTTAGAAAAAAAACCATGCATCTGTGGTCGATGGAGTAAGGTATGCACGTGGAGTGAGGTAGAGCAACCATTAATATTCAACTCGGTATGGTAGGAATCGCAGTGCGCGAGTTGTTGCTCCCTTCCCTTGGGGTTCATCGGAATGGTAGAAAGGGAAAGAATAAAACAGTACGAGGGACATGAATCATACCCCAGGCGCGAGTCGATCTGGCCCATTTCATGCCTCCGATAACTCCATTGTATGGTCACGCAACACTCAAAAAACAAAATTAAACCGGTTGAGGTCGCTGATAATGAAAACCGGACATTTCACCTCTGTAGCCCAGGTTCGAATTTGACGATCTTTCACGCGGTAATTGCGTGCATTTAAGGAACGTCTTTTCGTTCCAGTGATCCATGTTCCCCGCGCTCGCCGTGTCCTATTTCTTATCATCTTTGTCTTCTGGGGCTTCCTCGCCTATATTTCTTTCGACCCCGAACACACAGCCCTTCACGCAGCTTGGCATTGATGTACACATACAGCGACGAACACGGTAAGGCACGGGCTGGGCTCTACATCGAGATTCTGCCTATACTTGTACTCGGATCCATCCCTGTCAAACTTCGAGTCGAACAATTTTGTTTGATTCTTGATTGTTCAAACTCGCGTGCGCACGCGACCTGGGGTCGGAGTCGCACAAGAGTCGGAGTTGATTCACGTTCGGCCGACGGATCCAGTCTGCACCGCCGATTCACGCCTGCATGCAACACACTTCAACGCCAAACGACAGCCTCGTCGCCAACAGCGCCCCAAATAGACGACGTACAACGCGGCGACGGACAGGAGACGCAAATAAGTCAAGGGCAGGCCCAAAAATAGATTTGATATGTGCTGCAAGTTAATTTAGAAATCGGGCGATTCCCCCTTTTTTTGCTGGACTTATTGTAACAATTGGCCTTGGTGAAATCTCGCCCAGAACCTTCCGAATAACTCCCCGCGCCAAGTCTCTTGGTTGAGTTTACAGCTAATTGCAGTACCTAAGGCACGGATTAAAAATCTCCGTTTTGGGATGTTTTCAAGGAATTCCCGATATCTCAATCAGTTCTTCACCAATTGACATGAAAACTATACAAATATACTCAGCTAATTCATACGCAATTAGTGATAGAAGGAAATGCATGAAAATATTATATATTTGGAATTTTCTGCTTTTGGGCTGTTTTCACACCAAAGGCCATCTAGCATGCTGAAAACATGTTCCAGTGGCCTAATATTTCAGGAAGAACAACATATATAACTGGAAGAAATTAGTGAAAGAGCCAGAAATAGGGATAAATTACTTTAAAGTCCCTGCAGCTCCGTCAGATACATTCATCAGTTTTGGCCTTGAAAGATACTGTAAACATTGTATTTATCGAGGAGTCTCATATGTTTCTGGCTCTATCACTAATTCCCTCAGCTATACATGTTTTCCTTCCCAATATATCAGACCACTGGGATATGTTCTCGGAATGCTAGACAGCTTTTGGTGGAAAAACAGCCCAGAACCTGAAAATTCAAAATACACAATATTTTCATGGATTTCTCTCTATCACTAATTGCGTATGAATTAGCTGAGTAGATCTATATAGTTTTCCTGTGAATCGGTGAAGAACTGACTGAGATATTGGGAATTCTTTGAAAACATCCCAAAACAGAGGTTTTTAATCTGCGCCTTAGGTACTCCAATTAGCTGTAAGCCAAGTCCCTTGGTGAGTTCAAACCCGAAACGCGATCAAAGGGATCAAAGATTCGCCCTGGCAGCCGATGTCAAGACGGGTCGCTGCGCTTGCACGTGGCAGGGTCCTTTCTTTTTTTATTTTTATTTTTATTTTTTGTGGAACGTTAGGTAGAGGTTGAAAGGGACGCATTCACATCCTCCTCACGGGGTGTTTCCGGCGACGCCAACCCTCGCTTGAAACCCGCCCCCCGATCATTGGACCGACCAAGTCGACTTCCCTCCTCCCGTTGAAAGAAGTTGGGGAAACGAGAACCCAACCGACAGAGAGCCACCCGGGGGAATGCGCAAACGCACACGCACCTGTAACACCGTGCCCGTGTGGGGCTCGAGTTAACTTACTCAGGTCCGCAGGCGACCATCATTGTAAGTTAACCCACACCCACTAAAACCCCGGTTATCCCGGTCCAATCATCGGGATATCTGTCTTCGTCCCTTAGTGTCTTCCTCCAGGTTGAGAGCACTAGGGATTTGCGTAATGCCTTCTTCCCCCACTTGCCGTTATTTGTGAGGAGGCAATCTAGTTCAAGGCGGTTGTTTATAGATTTCTTCCACCTGTTCGCAATTTCTTGTGGGGACGCTTCACCCTTATCACGGATTACCCTCTCATTCCTCAATTTCCAGATTAAGTACGCTGATTCTGACATCAGGATTCTATATAGGCGCGTCTCCCCTGCGTTCCTTTTTTTAATAGCCCCACACGCTATTATTTCCCCAAAGGAAGGTCTCATTGCTTCACCAGATTTCTTCTCCCAGAGTTCGCTCGCAAGATCCCATATTTGGGTTTGCCCTGAAGCTTCGCATCGTGTTAAGACGTGGTCCATAGACTCGGTGATTTCACATTTCTTACAGATACCCCAATCTTCAAAATCAGGGATATTCTTCCAATGTTCCCCAATCTTGTAGCCTCCGTGGATAGCCATCCAGAAGAAGAACCAATATTCCTTCCAAAATCCTTGTGTCTCGAACCTTTCCAGATCGCTTTATCCGGAGTGGACTCATTGTTGAAATCACTTGCTGCCCCTTTCGCGAAGGCCATGTTACGTCTAGTTGCCTTTCTATCTAGCGCTGCGCGGTAAGGTATTGTCTCAATTTTGCGCTGTCTGATGCTTTTGTAGGCCAACGATTGGGACATAATATTTAGTTTCGCCCCGGGGAGATTAAGATCATCCCGTATTGTCATGTCGATTACATCGGGTTCGTTCTTCATGCGGCCATTGTTTGCCAAGGTATCTGCCTCTTCATTTCCCTTAATACCTGCGTGGCCTTTGACCCATTTGAAGTATGTGGCGGCCTTTCGTTCCCTTAGTTCGCTACTGTCACTTTAATGGCCTGTCCATTTGCAACGGTAATGAAGCCTTCGTCTTCCCACCGGCTCCTGTTTTTTGTGAGCCCCTCTATCATCGGGAGGGAATCACTCATGATCGTGAGCGGTATGTCTTTTGGGCACACTTCACAGCATTCTTTTATTGCCAGGATTTCCGCCATCTGGTTGGACTGTTCAAGTCCGTCCGGGACCCTGATCTCCATATTGCGCACATCATTATCCCCGAAGTACACGCCACTTCCGGCCTTTGCATTCTCTTTGCCATTGTCCGTCGCAGACCCATCGGTGTAAGCAAGTATCTCTTCCTCATCAGGTTCAGGCTCTAGTTGAGTGTCGGGTGCCATATCTCCGCTTTCTCCCTTATCCGTGAATATCCTGAAAGCCTCTCCTATGGTTCCATGAACAGTGATTTTTGTGTTAAAGACAACTGTGTCGTTGTCCGGTGGGTTTACTTCATCAATCTCATTCTCCCAGTCTTCCGGTTGGCTCAACATCGGGTTCCATTTTGGGAGTAAAGAGTCTAGCATGCACTTGGCTCTCCTACAGCATCTGTTGGGGTCGCGGCATCCTAGTTGCCTCATTTCAATGCAGGTTGCACATTTGCAATTCTTTCCATTCTTATGTCGTGCCGTCGTCAACTTGCGTGCGAGAGATTCCGCATCACCGGTGTTCCACATATTATGGATGAGTTTCAGGCAGCGTATCACATCTTTGCTATGGCTCCCTCCTGTGAACAGGGATCGTGATGCGGAAGATTTCTGGTGGAACCAGATTGGCATGCTTCGTTGTATCGTACGAGAGATGGCGAGTCCGTCAAGGCGGAGGTCGTGTTTTGATGCTATCTTGACCATGGTTGCCAGGTCCGTCGGGAGTGTCGTTACTTTTGAATCCCACGCTTGTAGGAACATGTTAACTCTAGTCTCAGGGTCAACGTTATCATCCGCGGCTTGCGCATGATATGATAAGAGTGAATCGGCAGCAAGTGCCCAAAGGGGTCTTTCTTTGCCAAATTTGAGGTAGGATTTTAGCCAGGTGATAGCAATCGCCTCGTTCCTCGCGACAATGTCTAGGAGATTTTTGCCCCCCAAGTCTGCCGGTGCGTATACGGTTTCCTGGTTTACCGATGCGTTTGTCTTCTCTGCCCATAGGAATTTCCGAACTCTTTTCTCGAGTCTTGCTTCAACTTCCTTAGGCATTCCTTGTACCTTCGCCATGTACTGCGTCATACCGCCTACGACCATCAGAATGATAAGGCGCCTGCCTTCCATCGTCGGTTTCCCGAGCTCCCATTGTTCTAGGGCCGCGTCCACCTTCTCTATTGTGCGTGCCCATGTCCCCACTTGGTCGACGCCGTTTCCTACCCATGCGCCGAGCGTACGGATGGGTTCTCCTTCCTTCGCTATCTTGATGTGTTCTGGTATTGCGGTACCATCGGCGCCGTTAATAAAGCGGTTCGCTCTTACTCTATCGCGGTGGGCTCGTGTGCCGATAGGTATCATCTCTGTTTTGCCTATGTTGAATTTCGCGCCAGATGCTATGCACCACTCATCGAGTACTTTCTCCAATATCCCGAAGTCGTCTGTGGAGTCAAGGTATACCATTGTATCGTCAGCGAAGAGAGTCGCTATCAGTGGCTCTTCTGTGCCCACAATTTTTATTCCTGTGAGGTTTGACTGCCTTAGAGATTCAGCCAGGGGCTCGATCGCGAGGTCAAAGAGAAGGCACGATAGCGGGTCTCCTTGGCGTACTCCTCGAGTCACTTTGAAGGGTGTCTCACTCTTCTCTCCATTTATCATTACATATGTAAACGCGTCGCTGTACAAGGCTTTTACCGTGCTTATAAACTCCTCGGGAATATTAAAGCTTCGGAGTGCTTTCCATAGGTAATCGTGTTCAATTTTGTCATACGCTTTCTCTTGATCAAGTGCCACTATGAGGCCATCAGTTTCTGTAGCTTCTGCCATTTCTATTATCCTCTTTGTTAGCCATATCTGGTCGTAGATGTGGCGTCCGGGGACGAAACCAGCCTGGTTTGGATGTATGAGGTCAGGCGCTACTCTGGCTAATTTAATTGTGAGAGCTTTTGTAAATATCTTATAGTCCGAGTTCAGCAGGGAGATCGGACGGTAGTTTGCTATATCCGCTCGCAGGGTCCTTTCTTCTTTCCCTCATCATCCTTCCGCTTTTTTGTCTTGTCTCGCTCTCGTTCTATTCTTCTTTAATCCCCTTTGTGTTTGCTTTGCTTTTATTCCTTACGATGCCCGGCGCGACTTCGACCTTCTCTTCCCTCCTCTGCTTTGTTCTGCTGGCTCTGGAACCAGCCTCGGTCGTGCAGCTCACCTTCCAAGTCGCCCCGCCCCGAAGAGCAGCTGCATCTTCTAACCCCAATGACAACCTCATTAACACGGCCAATCTGCGGTACAGCACGAATATCAGCATCGCCGGGAACGTCGTCAACGTCCTCATCGACACGGGCAGCACAGACCTATGGGTGATGCCGCCCCAAGGCCTGACGAACTTCAACGACACCGGGCTGAGCATGACCCTGCACTACTACACCAGCGCAAACTTTGTCACTGGGGACATCGGTGTCGGCGCGTTCCAGCTCAATGGCGGCGAGTTTGCCGTTCCGCAGCAGGGTGTGTGGCCTCTCGTTCTTTGCCTAGTACCCAATAAATTACACTTGCTCCAGCCTACCTCCAAGGCACCTCCGAAGCCGGTGAAGCCGCCGACTTCGTCCAGGGGCACTTTGGCATCCTCGGCCTCGGATTCGACACCCCCGGCGCCTCCTTCATCAACGCCGCCGTCCAAACCGCCTTCGGCACCACCTCCACCGTCGGCCAAATGCGCTGGTGAATGCTTTCCTTTCCTTTTGTGGTTCGTGCGTTGGCTGTAGGTGGAGGCGTGCGTTGGTTATGATGTGGCGGAGGAGGTTATTCTGCGTGTTTTGTCCGTCATTCTGGGCTTCGGCTTTAGGTGGAGTAGTGCGTGCACGCGCTACGATTTTTCTGAAGAGCGCTGTCCTAAAGATATGCGACATGCCCTTTTCCGCTACGTCCCCCTCGGAGTACCACCCGGCTTTGGCGGGGACATGTACCTCGCAAAGTAGATCGGGCGTGGATGCGCTTTTGAATACGTGCTCTCTGCAGTGGACATCGATGCCCGCACAGCTGAGCGCGTCGGGTGGATCAACCGCGCTTTTTGGCACCACGGAAGAGCTCTACATTTATGTCCAGGCTCTTGTGGACCGGATCGCACTGTTTCCCCCGGCTGGGATCGTCGGCGCGAAGCAAGGGATCAACGCGGTGAGCCGTCCGTCTACAGATGTCATTGTCCAGGATTCGCAGGACATCGTCCTGCGCCTCGCAGCGACTTCGGCGGTGCAGGATTTTTTGGTGGAGCTCAACGAGGGGACGAATAATCAGAATATTGGACCCTTTGAGCTTAATTATGAGGAAGAGGCGTTGAAGCTATACGAGTAAAGTCTCATCGTAGTCGTGGCACCGCCTGCTAGTTTAGACGTCAATTAATTTCGTCCTCACCTCTACCCGATGGCTCTGTCACTCATCAACAGGGATTCAGTTACGCAGTATTTGCACAACACTCAGGATATTGAAGCTGGTCCACCCAACGATTATGAGTCGAAATCGTTGCTTCAGTTGTAAGTTCTCTCATTTCACTCTGATCGGGTGGTCGTTCCATCATACTGTAGGCAAATGTAGAAGCACCTTCTAGCCCTACCCCATAGCAAAAGTTAAAAAAATTTCGAACCTCCCTCGTTTCCTCCTCCGCTCACACAGCAGAGATATATACCCATACCCCCGCAGCGCAACATCTCAGCCCCCGTTGACGCCGCCTTCCGAGCCAGGATAATTACCAAACTCAAACTTCGCGTTGGTCAACATCATCCGGCAGCGCGAACGAGTCATTCTCCGCGGTGAAGTTGAGCACAACCAGCGCGCGGCGGCCCTCATACGCGCGATTGTACGCGAAAACGCTCTCGTCCTGCGGTGCGAGGAGCGTGAAGTCGCCGTAGATCTGCCGCGCGACAAAATCAATCCTCGATGCCCATCAACTAAAAGCGTAATAAAGCGACGCACGAGGACTTTATGCGCAGCGTAGTCGTCGTTGATGCATACCCGGAGTGTCCCCGCCGTCAAGCTTGCGTGCGCGCTCGAGTCCCACGGGCGCGGGCTCGTGAGCATGTCGTGCGAGAGATCAGAGTCGGCGTGGCGCACCTGCATCAGCAGCGGCCGTGGTCGCGTGCCCTCATCGCCAGCCCGTCGAGCACATCGCTTATATGCACCTCATCCTCCTCTTTCTCCGACTCGTGCTTCCGTTTCTCCAGGATCCTGCCGATCATCAGCACCTCCGCCCTCCACACGATGTCGACGTAAAGGGACACTGCCCGTACTCCTCGATGCCCTACGCGCGCGCGCGAAGTTCTTCTAGCCCAGCTCTTGTTCCTGGAAGATATACCGTCCCGCCGAGCCAGACCTCCAGCAGCGCGAGCAGCTTGGCAGAGAGCGTGTCCCATTCGGATCCGTCACTCACCCAGCACGAGACCGCGCGCGCTTGGTGGTGGTTCTTGATGAACGCGCTGCCCCGCCAGACCGTGGTTTACGTGCTGAACAGCTATCAGAGCATAGGAGGACACACGTGTTCCAGAACTCTGTGGCGCGCTCGACGCACTACATAAAATCTAGTACAGTATAGTACGGCCGTCCAGGTAGGGCCTCTTATCTTGATAATAATATTAAAACCGTTCAAAAGAGAGGGCTATACAAATAATCTAATAGAATACCTCTCATATTGAGACGGAGCGTACAGCCCTGGATGGGGTATCCTTGGGATTGGAAGGGTAGGATATTTGGAGTCCCACCCTTATACTACACAAGAGCGCGGTGGGCCGCGGTTGAGGAAGTCCACTCACCAGCGCTTGAATGGGTTGGCGAAGCGCGCAAGTGTCGGATTGAGAGTGGGGAAAGAAGCCCATCACATGGTGAGCGTCATTCAATCGAAGTTGATATGGATCGGAGTTGATTGAGACGGAGCGGCATCGGCATTGATGAGGAAATGACCGGCACACCGGCAAAGGCAGATGGGAAAGTCAAAGAATCTCGGGATGACGACGGAGTTGAAGGCTTTGAGCGGAGCTTAAATAGCTTCAGACAGAGAGCGTAATTTTATAATAAGAGTAAAGTAAAGTAAAGTAAAGTAAAAATCCAGCACACTGATATGAGTTTATTGACGGCTCAATGACGACATAACTATCTTCATGTGCGTGTTCCAATATCATGTGGGCGATCTGGGATGGGCTAGGCGACCAGAAAATCATGAAATTATGCATCCTACCGAAACCGACTCAAGTCGACTCAAAGTCGAGGTAAGTCGACTTCGTTTGTCTTCGGAGTCGGGTGGAGTCAGACAACCAACTTGACTCGACCCAAGTCAAGTCAACTTCACTAAGTCGACTTGAGGGGTCGGAGTCGGGAGTTGCAGCAACATTAGGGTGTTTCAAAGTTAAAATTTAGACCTCAACTTCTGCTTTAACTTCTGCCTCAACCTTTCAGAAGTTGTGGCAGGAAATCGGAGTTAAGACAGGAGGTGATCAATGGAGAAGCCCACAAGGTCTTATTCACGAGCGGTTCTTTGCTCACCCAGAGCTTACTACCAGTTCCGGTATTGCGAACACTATATGACTCAGGTATTGTATGTACATTTTGTGCAGGGGCATGTATTACACCGCACCATATTTCTGGAATATTTGATTCAATATCTTCGAAATGTTGTATAAAATATGGAACATATGTCAGGATGACATTAGAGAGACATTTCCGACCAAAATGTTCTGAAAACATTGACTCAATGTTTACATCATATTGTCAGCAACCTTACGTGAATGTATTCTCACATAATCTCAGAAAATGCTCATGGGATTGGCGATACATTGTTGTGGGAATGTTTGTGGATGCAATGTTTTGAAAATGTCTGTCACGAACGGTGGTTTATGGGCCTAGAACCTTGAATATTTGCTTCCCATAATTGTTCTACCTGCAGTTACACATATAATGTATTTTTAGTTGAGGTTCTGCTGCCTGTCTGCATTGGTCTGCTGCGGTGATTCATGCAGCGGAATATTGTTTTGGGCTGTTCCAACAGAATAAAGATGCTAATAGGCCACGGCCCAACCGTCCAAGCTCCCCAGAACTCAATACTGTATCATTACATTCAAATCGACATAGGGTGTGACGCGTGACGGTTTCAACCAATCCGACAATTCGACAGAGCCTTCAACTTGGCAGGACGGACACGAAAAATTGGACATGGTGCTGAGGCAATATAGGACCATCGGGCATCCTGGCTAAGAACCTGCCACAAATATTTGAAAGCTCGTTGAACCATGTTTCAGATTTTTCAGATATATTTCTTCTGATAGATTTGGTGCAGAAAAAGAACTGAGAAGCACCTATTTTTTGTCACAGACTCAGAAAACAAGAAATTCAATCGAATTATGCGCTCTACACCACCTGGACACCTCAAACAATTCATTTTTGAATTAATAGTGATTTTCAACCATTTTTTGAACCTTTCAACCAATTCGACAACCGCCTGCGTGACGCGCGACCTCAACTAAATTTCGACATCGACAGGAGGGTGCGTGACGCGTGACTGTCGATTTGAACGTAATGATACGGTATTAGGAAACACCTTTTAGTCAAATATTGGTTCCACACCAAAAAGGTCCACGGACCACTCAACATGAGACATTTCGCCCAAGTATTATCCGTTTTGAACTGTCAACCAACTGCGCTGAAGAAGGAAAGCTTCAATAATGTTCTGGTGCTAGAATCTGGTCACCCCACCCTTCTACCCACATGGTAGAGGCTACAAGATTTGACCAAAAAACCAACGAAAATCTTCCAGTGTGGGGTGACACAAAGTTATTTTCCAAGTCACAAGAAAACTGCGACTTGAACAGTTACCTAATTATAGAGTCAGACCCGAGTAGGTGTAGTTTCACAAAACAAAAACAGCAGCAAATTAACACTGCCTTGTATTCATTCTACCGGGGTATCCATAGTCTGCTGAACTGTTGAAACAGTGCACTAGCATGCAGCCATGAAATCTAATGATAAGAGAGAGAGAGAGCCAAGTGATGAATCACTAATACCAACTAACCCAAAATCAAAATATATCACAAACTCCAATTACGAGTACTTAGTAATCGTTCATAACATCTTCAGACCGTCATTTTTCGACCGCCCAAATTTACGGTCCACTTTTACTGACTGTAATGAAATTAGTGGCTGTGCGCAAGATTCATTAGATTGTTGAAGCCTCAATAGTGGCTGTACTCCAAACCTGACTCTTTCATTAGATACGAATCTAACGAACCTTAAATTACTGTCACGGTGGCTGAGTATTTTCTTACATAACAGTTTCCGATCTTACTCTCAGCTCTTCAAAATATTTGTTGTTATAATTCTGTTCTCCCTGCGCCATTGCTTCTTCATTGAACTTTGTTTTTGCTTCCTCAGATATCTGCTGTTGGTGTTTCGTGTCTGCAAAATGTTCGCACAAGTTTGACACTGTCAGCCAAGGGGGGATCAGGATTAAAATTCCGTACGTGGGGGAGGGGGGGGGGGGGGTCCAGGTTGGGGGGAAAAAAACTTTTCCTGATATAAAGTTTAGAGCTTCAAAATACCTAATAAACCATGAGGGAGGTGTTGGTTGGTTGTAAGAAACACATATAAATGCCCAGGGAGTGTATAGAAGAAATTTATTAGTCTGGACCTATGCCTTCTGTGATTCAAGCCAAATTGAAGCCAACTGTGGTCATTAGATGATATAAAAAAGCATTATCAAGTTCAAGGAGGTGGTAGGAAATAAGTTGAACAGCGGCAGCTGGACGCAGAGAGATCGGCCCGGCCCTAGGGGTGGGAAACTCCTTCCCTATTAGGAAGGAGGGGGAGGGGGGAGGGTCAGCTTAGGGCCGAATAAAACTTTTCAACCCTATATCCGAATTTCGAATCCCGAACTCCCCTTGCCGTCAGCGTGATGTCACGTTTCAACCTTCATTTTCTAAGCAGTCCTGATCTTTGCTTCCTACCGTTTCAACGCGGCCTCGTACATTTGGGGTAAGCTGGCAACTATTTTAGATCATCATGATATGGACAACTCTATGACTAGGCTCATCAGGAAAAAGTGGTAGTTGTCGTAAGTTGTTGATATTTCACATGAATTGTCAAAAATTGTTCGGTTGTACAAAAATGTGAAAATCAACTGGTCCTTAAATTTTCTTGCCAGTTGCGGACAATTTCTATGGAATAACTCGCGATATGTAGCATTTGGCAACTTGTTTTTTCAAATGTACTGGATTGTGATTGCACAGTTTAAGAAGAAAGCATTGCATTAATTCGTGTGCTAATGACAAGATATAATAGAACACAGTATGTAATTAATGTAGAGAGATCTGGATAAGGTTCTCAAGCCCAAGTACAAGAAATAACAAGGCAGCGTACATGAAATTGCGATTGAGATACATAACATCGCCTAAGGAGGGTGTGAGAATTGATCAGAGAGAACAGAAAGGCGAACGCACATGCATGATTTGGCGATTTTAGCATGTTAGCGTTGAAGATTGGCACGAGCTCATTGGATATCTGCCAAGATTGAGTCAACGTTTGTAATAGAACCCCACGAACCGCTACACATTACCTGAGTTAAATGGCGGCACACATCGACAAAGGAGTCCGCAAAAAGCAACTTATTTCCTAACTTGTTAAGTTCACTTACCACCCAAATTTAAGCGGCCGCACTTTACTGATCTTTTCTCACACTTAGCTCACTTTCACTTACCCAAACTTGGAAGTTGGCTGTGCCTGCCACCTCAAAGTAGTGTTCAAAATAAATATTCTACACTCTGTAAGTTGCTTGAGGCTTGTAAATACTGATGCGTGGTATGTATTATGTCTCAAAATATTGTTGTAAATCCATGAATGAGGCTGAAGCATATCTTGTTCAGTTCTGGACAGTTTTGCTTGATTTTTTGTATGGTACACTTGCGATGATGTCGTCTACCTACTACGAACAACTACTTGGACCGAAATCGGCTGCAGACACTCTATAGTTTGATGCAATTCTGGGGTATGACCATTTCGGGAAATCTTCAAATGCCCAATGTCTTGAGGCTATACACATACTGAAATGAGTTGTATTACATCTAGAGTAGTAGGTGTACCAAATTTCAAAGAATTTGGTTGAAAACCGAGTGAATGAGAATAAGATCAATGCTGAATCGGGCCATTACCTACAACTCGGACACCGGTGCCATGTGTCCAATTCTGGCCCGATTTTGACAAGGTCAAGCATGGAACCGGGGTAAAAAACAATTACTTCTCTATGCAGTTTTGAAAGGCAGTCCAGAACTGGCCACCAAGTGTGCTATACCGATAGTCAGGTATGCCGGCCTGATACTAATATTAAACTTTATATGCAGCTTCGAAAGCCAGTCATAAATGGCCACCGAATGCGCTTCAGGACTGGAAGTGACAAATTTATATGTGGGTTTGACTTTAGATGTCATTTATTGAGTAGAACTTAAAAGAACTTGAAGGAACTTGAAGAAACTTAATAATAAGTTCACTTGGTGCGCCAAGTGCCATCACGGAAAGCCACTTATGCCATCAGATCATCAAACTTAACTTGCGAAATTCACTTGCCCTGCCATAAGTGCGCCTAAGTGAACTTTGGCAGGCTAAGTGAGTTTACATAAGGGACTTAGTGAGGCATCCATCAAGCGTGGGTGTTCGGCTTTCCACTCATGAGCCGGCGTTCCTAAGCGGGACCGTGCCGTGGAATCTTCCTTTTTTTCCTTCCTTCCTTCCGTCCATACTCACTGCGCCGGCTCCTCAATTAAGTGGGTGTTTAAGTTAGCTACACTTCTTTAAATATTGTAAGACAAATAATTTGACCTGAAACAGTGTTTAAATCCATAACTAGCACTCTGATTGGCTGCTAATAGATTTATAGGGCAATTTAATTACCGGTTTCAGGCCAAATTATTTGTGTTACAATATTTAAAGAAGTGTAGCTAACTTAAATGCCTACTTAATTGAGGAACCCCTGTTGTGACTTACTATGTAGTCCAAGCGCTCATCACTTAACCGAAGTGGTGGGCCGCGCTCTTGTGGGAAGCCGGCTCTTGTAACTGCTTCCGCTTCTTCCACCAAAAACCCACTGATTTATGTGATAAAACCTCTGCTCAGTGCCATGATTGCTCTTTTCGGAGATTTTACAAAAAAAAAATTGAGTTTTTCCCGCCGCAGTCGCATTTTCGCTAGATGTAAACAAGGTAATATTTCTTCCCTTTGCGACCCCTCGCCGCCTTTCCAGTCGCCCTCACGATCGGGTTTCTTTCCGCCAATTCCATCCGGCCATCCACGTCCATACTCAGTCGATTTTTTTTTTTCTCGAGCGCAGCGCAGTTTACCTCAAGTGCGGAGCAGCATCAATGATTTGGAGGCTGATTTACCTTATGTTGGGGAGCGGGATAGAGGTCAAATTTCGGCCTTGATTTACCTTATCGCGGATGCAGTCACAAGGGTCCGCGGGCCTCTTGTGGTCATGAGAAATTACCATCACTATCATCGCATAATGCGGTGGTATGTCAGGATTTGTCTCGTTTCGTTCAAGGCGGCGGTGTGCAGATTTGGTGCTGATCTTGAATCTGGAAACTATAACAAGATACTTTGACTTCGGGACTCACTCGCTCGACAGTTGGGGTCCAACATCAGTGAGACTGTGCAAGAAGAAGATGCTTACCGTTCTTTGATCCATGACCATCGGCGTGCGGATAAGGCGATTCGTCGGCGAAGAATTGAAGATCAAGTGATGAACGGGTATGTATAGGATGCGTTAGAATTTTTTGGTGGCGCTCCAGCTCGTCCCCTCCCCAGTTAACTCCCTCCCTCTTACCAATGTCCTCTGCGCCAACCCAGTTGGGTGCCCTCTCGGCCTCCGTTATAAGCACTCTACAGGGCGAACTCATCACGACTGCGATCCAGTTCTTCCTGCATGGTAAGTACGGCCTGCCCCGCGCACTCCTTGTCACTGTAGCATTTCTGAGGATCTTCCAGGGATTTATACGACGCTCGTCAGTATCGTACTATACAACATGTGGTGCGCCCCACCTCCACACTCGGTGGATAGCATACTGACCAGTGATTGCAAGGACGCACAAGACGCTGCTACCGGCACGAAAAGCCCTCATCGCAGCGGTGCTGTTCATGTTTGTGTGTTCCAACATACAGGTTATCGAGCAGGTCGCCTATACCATCATAGAAGTCTTCGATTTGGGCCTCCATCCGCGGGATAGCACCCTCCGGGTCCGCAACATTCGTTTATCTGAAAATGTATTTGGCCGAATCAACGTCAGTCTGCCTTTTCTAAGTCCCGTTTCATGTAGAATTCACGCCGAGCTACTACGACAGTACTTCATGAGCGATGCAATTGTCGTCTGGCGTGCATGGATCCTCTGGCAAGACAGTATCAGAATCAAGATTCTCCTCAGTCTATGCATTTGCGTCTCTTTAGGTAACTCTCATCCTGCGCACAGTCGATCGACGCTCACGCAGTCGCAGTGGGTATAACAACAGACATGTCTTTCATTGGCCTATATCTGTTTGGCAACAACAATTTTCTTCCCACCGGACCCAGGACACTCGCTCTAATCCTTCCCCTTATGTTCACCAATATAGTGGCAACCATCCTCTTCGGGATTAAATCATGGTGGGTATCGTATACCCGGTGACCCATAGCATTTTTCTAACTCGATGTTGTTTAGGATATACCGAGTGCGGATCAAGGAGTTTCTCGGTGTTCCCAAGAACAGGAGAACGAACGTCGAGCGGATCCTCGTCATCCTCACGGAATCGGGAGGGATCTACTGTTTATTCTGGGTACGACATCCCTCCCTCACGGGATATGGTATTATATACAAATTGACTGTTCTCCCCCAGGTCCCGCAGTTATTCGTATCCCTCACGTCGACGAGCCCAGACAACTTGGGGTACAAAATCGTCGCAAATATGCTACCCCAGCTCTCGGTACGTGGCAACGGCTATTGCCTCTTCGATATTCCGGGTTTCATTTATTCACGCGTGCGATGATTCAGGCCATCTATCCAGTCATCATCGTCCTCCTTGTAGCGATGGAGAAGACCCACCTTGCCGGACTCACGACCGACAACCCCGTTTCGCAGCCAATTCACTTTGTGCACGAGTCTAACCTCACGATGTCCACCCCTTCGGGTGCCATGCGCTTCACCGATCCGGAGACGTCGGGGACGGATGTGGATGGCGTGAAGGAGAAGGGCACGCCGGCGCACCACTCCGGTTCTTACGTGGTGTCTGTCGGTGATAAGCTGTGAATTCGCCCAGGCCTGAAAATTAACACTTTCTGGATTTACATTGCGAATACACGCGCATCTGGGTCTATGGCGAGTCCCGAGTCAGTAGACCTGGAGCTACACGCTAAAAACCAAATACGGAACCGGTTGTGGATGAGTATCCAGAAAACACATATACTGGGTACCTCCGACTAATAAGCTATCGGTTCTGGATCCGACTGTCGCACCATAGGCAGGAGGTTGCGGGTAGTCCAAATGAGCATTAGGGAATATAATATCCACTCTGTGCCAGTTGTTGAGCCTACAGCAAGTTTATCTTGAACAGATTCAACATTGTTTATCCATGCTTGTAGCAGGGCGATGACGCGTTCGATCACGTGATGACTCCAGAACCTTTCAACCGCAACGGGCCTGGTCCGGATAAGGTACCATACGCCCATCAAATATCGATCGGCTCAATATGGCAACCGAGTTCGAACCCAATTCAGGAACTTACCTTTCAACTTGGGCTATGAAGGGGACCAGGGTGTCTAATTGAAGGCAAAAGACCCAGGGTTCCGGATTCCTAAGAATCATCCCAGGGGCACCAGTAACGGGCCCAGGAAATCCAGAATACTAGAACCGATCGGGTGCTAAGTAAAGAACTCGATCGCGTCAGGAATAAATCAGACAAATAGGTAGCCTGCTCAACCAGGACCCGCCTCGACGGTTAAACGGTCTAAAGCAATACTTGGGCTACCGACAAGTTCAGGGTGCCTATAAAGAGGCATTTTATAGCTTTATCATATCCGACGATAATATCTCGAGGGACTAATCCGGAACCAACATTTCTAGGATCCAATTAAATCAGTCAGCAAGGTCTTGGCGATCATATTTCATATACTAAGTCACGGACGTGGATACGCCGGTAGATTATATATCAAGTTGTAAAGTTATTTTTAGATGTACAGTATATAAGGAGGACAGTCTGTAGGGAGACGGCACAGAATCCTACCTGGGCGCTGAAAGCGGAGAAGGCTGACGGTCTCTCCAGCGAGTAAAGAAGGGCGGAACCTCTGGCTTGATTCATCGAGGCTACTCCAATAAAGGACGTGCTTGTATTTTCGAGTTATCACAAATCTATCAGCTTTATTCAGGATAATATCCTTGTGTGTGTGTTTTAAGTGTGCTACGTGTGTTTCCGGATTTGTTGCGTGTTGCGTGTCAAATTGGTTCACTGCTCCTGTCTTACGAGGTTAGAGTGGGTGACCCAGAGTTGCAAAACTATAAATTGAACCTTGTCTAAGGACAAACCATTGAGCCTGCTTATAACGCTCCGTGCATATTAAAAACAACTGTTCCCGTGTATTTTCTATCGGTACACAAAGACCAGTACTCGGTCGTACTCTCTGGGATTATATTTGGAATCACTTGTGGAGTTTGGTTGGTTGTTGTTTTAGGGTTTGTGTTAGTTTTGGGATTTGTGAATCCTGAACAAGAGCGCACCTTCTTATTGCATTCAGCCCGTCGGATTTGCATATAGTCGCATTTCACCCATAGACCGCCGGCACACGTTTCATCGGGACCGGTGGGGATTCGCTGCCGTGAAGCATTGCTTTGCAAATCATTCAAAACCAAGCTTTCTTTGGACTGCTCTGCCCTTCGCGCTGAGAAGGACAGTGAGCCTTGGCTATTCGACAGATGAGAGTCATAATTTTCAATAGCTATATGAAATGTGTTTTAGCAGTTGCGCCTCAATGTACACTCTATCCTTGTTCGACTACTGATTTAAAATGGGACTGTGAGGCACGTGAACCTTGGGTGTGGAAACATACTTCGCGTGGCGCCACACCACTTCGATTGAAACACAAAAACCGCAGCTTAGGGTAGAGTCGTGATTTCTCATTGGCGAATGGTAGATTTCCGATATCGCGAGCCTATCGGAAGGAGAAGCAATGAATGCTGATTGTGCGGGAGCCACTGGTTGAAGTATTCAAGTTTTCAGGCAGGAATTAGGTAAAAAATCCATGAGTTTTTCACAAGCTTTCTTAGAAATGTGGAAACATTTGAAATGTATGGAAAGTAATCAATTTTTCACTCACCTTTTGACTGAAAATGGAAGTGAAAACTCAAATTTTCACCCATATTGTCACTGAAAAATATGAAATGCTCAACCAGTGAGTGGAGATATGAGGTGATTCTGTGATGGCAGAAGACTAACTATGCGGATCCCGTGTAATTGATATAATCAGTGGAGCGAGTTCAAACAGGCTTCGGACAGGCGGACAAACAGACAGATTTAATTTTATAAAGAGAGTGATATACGTTTGAGGGGCGACGAAACCATGGCTCAACAGCATTTGAACAGCGGTTAAATACTTTTAATTTCCAGACTTCTCTGATTAGCTTGACTAAGTGGCCGGCCCCGAAATTTCAATTTGGCTGGGTGTGCCTTTTGGCGTGGCGTGGCTTGTAACATCAAATCCTTTCCACTGTAAGTATTTGGATAATATATTTTCCGGCATGGCTCTATGCCGCGCCAAGCCAGGCCCGACGTCGGGCTTCAACTTGAGGAGGCCTCGCAGGCTCGGGCTTGGGAAGTTTCAAGCGAGTTGAAGGGTATTCTTTGAGTTGGAGAGTATTCTTCAACTTGGGGTGCATTCTTTGGGTTGGAAAATAGTCTTTGAGTGGACGAGTACTCGTCGAACTACCGCCTTCCCTGTATTCCTTTCTTGGGTTTCAACTAAGTTATTTTTTTCGTGGTTGGATTCAACTCGATGTGGACGGGAAGGGGAAAATGTGACAGCGCTTACGATGCCCGGCATGACTTCGACCTTTTCTTTCCTCCTCTGCTTTGTTCTGCTGACTCTGGAACCAGCCTCGGCCGTGCAGCTCGCCTTCCAAGTTGCCCCGCCCCGAGTCGCAACTGCGGCATCCACCTTTAACCCCAATGACAACCTCATTAACACGGCCAATCTGCGGTAGAGCACGAATATCAGCATCGCTGGGGATGGTGTGTGACCATCAGCAAAACCTGGGCCCACTACATAGTGCAACATAGTTGGCTGTAGTGGGTGTAGCACAAGTAGCATCTGTAGTGAAAGTTACCCTTTACATAGTGATACATAGTTTCGGCCAATCTACATAGCGGGGCTGTAGCATGTGTAGTTCGCCTGTAGTTTGACTGTACTTGCTCTGTAGTTGACCGTGGCTCAGTGCGGCTGCTGGCACACTGCTGGCAGGTTGCTTAAATGTCAAAACAGTGCCGCTCCCAATTCTCATCCTGGAACATAATGGAATCAAAATACAAATAAAATTGCATGGAATGTGTGTATACATAAATGTACTCGATGGCTGAGACAACTACATTAGAACACAAGACGCACCATCCCGTTCAAAAACAGTCAGTTCAGAAACAATATGGATCAGGGAAAAGTAGACACATGGAAAAGAAGTTGGAGCTAGAGGCAATAGGTGGGCAACCGTGGACACAAATTGGGTGAGTGCGAAGAAATGTTGATACCAAATTTGAAGACATATGCGAAGGGATTGTCCGATATGTAAGTATGGATACTTCAAGCCAAGACACAAGTCAACGCCAGTCCACCGAAGATAGGACCTGGAAGCACATACCTATTTGAAAAACTCTCCAAGTCACAACATATTGTGTAATAGGCTCCCGCTCAATTCCCAGCGACAGCTGTCCTGCATAAATGAGCATTAAAAATACCAAGTCAAGAGACACAATGACTCACCAAAAACTGACGAGTGCACAATACTGCCAAACATCTATTCCCACAGGCCTGCATAGCGGTGGATGTCCGGACCGCTAGGCTCGGGTCCCTGGTGTCATGGTGGTGACGAGCACATAATTGGATGTTGAATGGAAGACAAGTGCTCTGTGAGGCGATGTGTTGGGCAAAGGCAGTCAAGGAAGGAGGAACAAGAATGCAGCGGCAGCAGGAATGGTTGCGGTAGTGGGGAAAGAAGAGATGAACCACGGCAAAATATTTGGTGTGCACTGCCTTTATGCCCATTGATCCATCACGTCAGATGTCACGTTTGTTCTCAACCATCACCTCAAAAAATGGAGAGAGACGACGACAGCGCTCGGAGTCCCCCCCTGGCATTCCTGCTCCTGCAGAGCCACCACCAACGACACCTAAGTTGGACCTTATTACCCAGTCACCGACCACTGCCCGCATTGTGAAGAAAGGACGCCCCGACGAACCTCAAGGTGAGGTAACACCGACGTCCTCGACAGACCCGACACCCATGCCCTCTTACACCGATGCCAGCTGGGCGTTCCAGGCCCCTCCGCTCACCACTGATGAACAACGGTCCTCACTTTTCCCGCTGTCCCATTTGTCCCGTGGAACCTTTTCCCGCGGACTGGGCAACGTGCCGAAAGAAGGTCGCTGACACTGTCAAATCTTTATTGGCAGACGTTATACACCTCGCCGACGAGAAGCCTGCCGGTCATCGTCTGCTCGGTAACCCGCATACGCGGGCAACACCAAGGCTCTACGAAGAGATTCAGCAGCTACGCCATATGGCGGACCTGCTGGAGCGGTCGTTTTACCCGCTCGACATCCCTCCTGACACAACGCCACCCACCCTTGAAAACACCCCGCCTCTCGCGCTGGTTGACACTACCACAACGAAACCGTCTTATTCGGCCGCAGCCAAGTCTGCCATTCCGCCGCCTGCAGCTGCAAAAGTAGCTGAATGGTCAGCGGGAAAAACACAGACCAAGAAACCCCCACAGAAGCCACGTCTGCCCAATGCGGGCCCACAACTCCCGACACCGTCCCGCTCGGCGGCCCAGCGGCTCATTCTCCGATTCCCTAACTCATCCGTCATCAAGAGCGTTTCTGACCCACAGCGACTGCGAGATACCCTCAGCGACGTGCTCCAGGGCACCTCAAAGGTGAGGGGCATCAACCTGTTGCGTGGGGGCAACCTCGTCCTCCACGTCCAGGCCCTCCACCTGCTGTGCAATTGCACGAGCACGAGCAGGTGATCTGGGGAGTGATTCGGCAGTACTTCACGCTACTCGACCGGGACCGGCCCATTTCCACCTCGATAAACCCTGACAGCATCTTGTAATCCACCATGTTCCGGTCATCGCCGTTGGCAACCGACCGCTAGTGGAGGAACTGCGCTGGTCCAATGAGGCGCCGAGAAGGGATGCAGAAGGGGATTCCACAGGAGGCCACACTGATGGTAATGCTGCTAAATGCTGACGCAGCTCGACGCTTTCTACGGGAAGGGGTTTTCCTCTACGGATCGCACTGCCGCGTGTCGGTATATGCACCGAAAGGGAGCAGACGCTGAAGTAGATATATGTTTCTTGTTGGACTGACACCCGCCATATAGTTGCATACCCTACTTTTCCCGCTTCTAATGTTTATATCCCCCTGCCGCCCAAACATATTTGCCTCCCCACTCCAATAGGGGGTTTCAGAATTAAAAACTTGGACCCAACTTGCGTCAAAACTTGGCCTCAACTTGACACCAACTTAGTCGCAACTTGGGCTAAGTTGGGACCCAAGTTGGGACCTTGTTTGTGAAACCCCCATGCTGCCATTTCTAGCTCAACTTCAGAAGTTGAGGCGATGTTGATACGCGAAGCACCAAACATGTGCGAGAAGCGAAGTTGGAGATGGAGTTGGGGCATCAAGTTGGGACCAAATCGGGCTCTTGTGCACGATTTGACATCCAACTCTGATTTCGGGTCTCAACTCGGGCCTCAACTTCATGAAGTTGAGGCTCGAGTTGGGATGCAAGTTGAGGCTCCAAATTTTAATTCTGAAACCCCCTAATGTTATCTTTACTATCCCCGCTCGAAGACCCCCCTACTGCACACCACCACAATTCCTCGGCCTTGGCCACCGCGTCTTAGTAGTTAGTTTACTTGTTGCAGTATATAAATGCAGAAACTAAATAAAAAACCATAAAAAAAAAACAAGATCCATCACGTGCATGCCACCGAACATTCTCGACCAAGTCCGTTCGCCGTCGCTCGTCTCTACTCTCCTCATCTCTGGATTCCTGCTCTCCCACTCCCGGCATCCAAACGACAATCGAGATCATAGAGTGGCCTGCAAGCTGCGCTGTGGCTCATGAGCAAAGACCTACCAATGGTACGCGAACATACGCAAGAGAGCGACCTGCGTGAGGTGTTTTGTATCTTCGGGTATGTTGCATGGATGTATGTCGAGTGAAACCGCAAGACAAGTGCGCGCAAGGACGTAGTGTTTGTGGGCACTTTGAGGTGTCTGTGGCTGTGCAGAAGGCGATGGGGGGAGGTCTCTTATCACAACCGAGACTCGATGGAAGATGAGGGCCAATGTGTTTTTCTAACTCATCGGTGTGGTACGTCCCCATTTTTGTTCTTACTCTCATCCCTCATTTGAATGATTTTCCCCAGAGATACATCAAACACATGGAAATTGTGCTCGACCATGAGAGGAGGGAATGAAGAAAAGCATTTGGTCAAAGGTTTGTTGATTAGCGCAATATTTTTCCTACACCTTTCGAGCTTACCATTTTTGCAGCTCAGCTATTGCTTCCCTGAGTTATGTAGCATGCCTGCTCCTGCCTTCACAAATCTACTTGGAGCCGTGCTCACACTGTCTCGCATGTGCGGGTGTTCGCTTCGCCATACAATGCATATAGCGCACGCCCCGCACATCTCCCGTGCATTATAAAGGCGCGTGTGTTTCTGATCAACCCCATTCTTTAGCTCATACTCTGCTTCTGTTGAGCACACCGCGCCGCGGCCTTGGTGTTACCGATGCACATGCCACCGACCTTCGGCGCACCACACGGCGTACCCTTGATAGACAGTGGGATCCCACTAATTATTGCAGGCGAGGTGTCAGTTGGTATGCAGCAGCGGTTTGGCTGGCCTGGTTAAGCCAACCACGACCTGGGTGTCCTGCCCTCTTATTGTCCTGCTCCGGGTCAGATGCACACACCGGCACTGTATGTAGTCGTGTATATTTGTGAAACATACAGCCCAACTACAAAGCACTATGTAATGCTATGTACATGGCCCAAAACTATGGCTTGCTGATGCAAGCTGGTCTGAAAATTCTGAAAAAATGTGGAGGGGGATGAAGTCACGCACACATGGTCTTGTGATGGTAGGTGTCAAAAATTATCCGGTGGTGGACAGGTTCCCGAGAAGAAAAAGTTATGCCTTGCTGGGCTTGGGTTTGAAAACTGCAACTGTAGAGGAAGGCAAAAAGTAAGAGGACAGAAGGCTAGAAGGTCTACAGTCACACCTGCGCTGAAGCAAGTCAGCCAGGCAGCTGCTAAAAAGAAAAGAGAAAGACGCTTCCAGGCTTGAAGGTACTGTGCACCGGCTAGCTATGTGTGCTACGCAGTGGCCCTCCAACTATGTCGAACTACGTAGCTGGTAAAAAACTATATCAAGTACAGTGACTAAACACGAAGCCCCCAAACTACACGTGTATTACGTAGCAGTAGCGCTACGTAGTTGGACCAAAAGCTATGGCAACTACACAAGCTATGGCCCAGCTACGGCGAAAAATGGGGTTTGCTGATGACAATTGACTTTTACTTTTCTTACTTTCTTACCTATTGTGCGCAGTCGTCAACGTCCTCATCGACACGGGCAGCACGGACCTGTGGGACATGCCGCCTCAAGGCCTGACGAACTTCAACGACACGGGGCTGAGCACGACCCTGCGCTACGGCACCGGCGCAAACTTTTTTACTGGTGACATCGGTATCGGTGCGTTCCAGCTAGACGGAGGCGAGTTTGCCGTTCCGCAGCAGGGTATGTGGTCTTTCGTTCTGTTTAGTTGTATTCCTCCCAAGTAATGATTAACGCCCCCAGCCTACCTTCAAGGCACCTCCGAAGCCGGTGAAGCAGGCGCACTCGCTCTTCCTCGCGCACCTTCCCTGCTCTTTCTTCTGTTCACTCCCTTCCTGCTCACTCCCTCGCCGCTCTTCTGACGCGCTCGCCCACTTTCTTCGTGCTCGGTCTTTAACCCAGAGAGTACTTGGTTGGTCTGCAGGATCGCGGTTCAAGGTGCGTCGCCCTTTTGTTTACCTTACTTTCCTTTGGGTATTAGATAGGTTGCGCAACAGCCATTCAAGCCATCTGATGGCTGATTTGGCGTGCGCAAATGAATGGCTGGTGGCTCGAGTGGCTGATCCAAAAAAAAGTAATGTATGTTGTTTTCCATGCTAGAATGGCTCCTGATGGAGGTGCATTTCGCAAACCTACTCCCAACCTTGCCACAGCACTAATCCTCCTTCAAAAGAGAATTTTAGGTCCCAATCAGCCATCCTGATGTCTCGATGGGACTTTAAGCCCTGTATATAGTCCGTAGCATTCACAAATAGATTGATTCATCAAAAGATAAGTTCAGGTCTTCAGCCATTCGAGCCACCAGCCATTCATTTGCGCACGCCAAATTAGCCATCAGATGGCTTGAATGGCTGTTGCGCAACCTATCTAATAGCAGCAGTAAGGCGCTGCCTAAGGAGGACATGAGTCGCATCCGCTTTCCCGCTCCTCCATTGTGCTCCCCACGGACGTCGCAGTCTGGTGGATGCGCTGTGTACCACTGTCGAGGGGTACGGACAGATGTTAGCCTTCGTCACTCATCCTCGCTCATCCACCTCTGGTACCTGCACCCTCTCTCTCTCCTCCCCTTTCTATCTCCGTGCCCATTTTACTCCTACACTGACTCGGAAAAAGTATTGGATCACCAGGTTTCAAAACTTTCAGTGTGTATTGTGGACAAAATACACCTGTATTAAACATGACCTGTGGTGCATTGGGGACGCCGGGGAGCGTCCCACCTTCCCCGGAAATGATGAGCAGAAACTCACCCTCATTGGCCAGCAATGACATAAACATCGCGCACATGTGATCCAATTCTTTTTCCGCATTTGTAACTGATCTTACCTTTCAGCTCAAATGGCTGCAACGATGGGTGGCAATTGGCCACAGCTGCGCAAATACACTTTAAAACCACATTACTGCACGTACCAGGGATTATAAGGCTCCTAGACCTTCATTCACGCGGGCAGAATGTTAAATACAGCAATTGGTGACTCTAAGAATGTTTGGGGCCCAACAGTGTCACAAACTCAGTACAGGAATGAACTAACATGCAATGTTGAGCGTATGCCATGCCATAATGATCTTGAAGGGCCATCGGGCGCCACAATGATCTGAAATGCCCTGGAGATGCTCATACTGGGCGAAAGCATAGGGTTGTTGGGGTTGCCATCAAAGTTTTTCTGTGAATGTTGATGTTCATGATTCCCAATATGCTCAAAATGGATGAATGCAAAGCCCATATGTATCAAAAAGACCCAGCACTCTTTTAGATGGCCAAAGGAGGCCAAAAAACCGAACAGCGTATCAATTTGATTCAACCACCACCTATTGCAAGAGGATGCTATAATCAGACGGCGACAAATTTGATCCTCAGGGTTCCAGTGCATTGTAGAGATGTTTAACGGTCAGAGCAGATGTCAATAACTTAAATTCTTCCAACAGAAATGGTTAAAACAGGCAGCCGGAGACAATAGTTTTGGGGTGCCTGATAGCAGAGCAGTGTATCAGCATCAGGGAACTGAATCCATCGTTGATCATCCCGGAACCATCGGAATATTGCTCCAATAGACTCCCAGCGCATTCAGAGACCAAAATACAGACACTTGAACTATCTACTCTCTGCAAAAGAGGGATTCTAAAAATTACTTGGTGCACAACAAAAGTGTGTTTAACCGGAATCACCGCAATTTATTCCCTTAGAGCTGTTATTTTCAGGTTCAATGCATGGTAGGATGTCTATATGATTCCTTCCAGACTGTTACTAATGGGCAGGCCCAGAATCCACGAATTGGGTCCAACTTTCAGCTCATATCATCGGAGATAGGCACAAAGGTGGGTGGAAGTTTGGTTGATGAATGGTACGACAGCAAAAGCTTCATCGAGTATGAATTTCATGCAGGATGCGCATAATCTGATCATGAATGTCCCATAATATTTTCGGATTTTAATCCGTTGTTGCACACCATCTCTGACCCAAGTTCTGGAAATGGATCAAGAGCAGATTTATAATTGGATCACCACTGATCATTAATTCCTTTCTACTGTCTCGAGATCTTGGGGTAAAATTCTAAATTTATTCATATGGGTAGCGAGCCATGGAGGGTATCCTATGAGAGCCGGAGATGGTGAGAAAATGGTTGGGGACGGCGCACCACGGCGATCTTTTTCACTGGTCAGGTGATCCAATACTTTTTCCGAGTCAGTGTACCTCGTCGCACCAGAAAGCCGAGTTTAGGCGTGCGCCATGGGCGGTATGGATTTACGAACGGACTGACCTTCAGTTTCTCCTCGAAGAGGCAGCAGCCTTACTGCGGGGGCATCCTGAATGGTTCCGCGGTGGCTTCCGAAATGGCTGGACCGAGATCTCGTGCGATCCGTGGACCACCCGGGGAATGCTGGACTTGTGTGGCTGTTTGACGCAAGGTGAGCAAGGTTAAAAGAGAGAAAATACACAATGAGTGCTTGCTAGGCCCAGTGGGACATCAGTGTGGACGGATGACGTTGGCAGGGATTCTTCGTGGTAAGTCTAGCAGCGAAATTATATACATAATCTGAGTTGGGTTTCGGTCTGGATAACTCCTTGGTCCTATGGCGGCGTGAGGCAGCCGATTCCAATAAATTTGCCAAATGCTTGGTGGTGCTGTGCAGAGTAATGTACATCGGGAAGGGGGAGGTGAGAGCGACCGGCACGCGCGTTCCATATCCGACTGCGCCTTCCAAACCTGAAGTAAAGTTGGTGTACGTGGAGATGATTTCCTGTGCCGAGATCGTGTTCGTCATGAGCGTCATGCGAGCTCGCAGAAATATGTCAGCGATATCTGCTGCTTGCGAAGTAGTTAGAGTCAGAGTTTTCTCCTGGCGACTAGTGTTAGTGCAAGCTGGTCGTAAGTTGAATTCGCACTCACCGCCACTACCCTATGGGCAAACACTATATATTGTGCACCCGCCGCCGCGTAGAATCCCAAACAACGATCAGTGGACAACACGGTGAACTGCAAGACCCCGCACAAGAAGCCGATCTAGTCGTTGTCCACGCAGCCGGTAGCTATAACGTTTATGTTACCGGGGACAGGCACGTCGCATGAAAACGATTGCGCAGCCAGTGCCACCGAACCAAGGACCACGATTGGTACTCATTGATATCGATTACTCATCCAGCAATCGAAAGAACAGAAGGACGTCGAAGCTGGACACGAAAAATGGCAACACATAACGCAATATATGTTTCCGCGCCAGATTGATCACCTCGAACCTGGTAAATCGGGATGCCGTAGGTGAGAAGGGGGAGGAGAGGGAGATATTCAAGCACGCGAATGCGAAACTCAGAAGTATGGAAAAACACATGTACAGCGCAATCATCGGGCATAAGGTTAGCAAGGCGGGATTGGCACATATTGTTAAGCTGGGTACGCAAGGGGGAATCGGGATCCGAAAAACGGATATGGGGTCGAAAAGCTTTTTTCGACCTCAAGCTGACTCCCCCTCTCCCCCCCCTAGCGCCGGGCCGGCTGTCCGCCTCGAGCCGGCGCATTCCAACTCAGCTCCTACCACCTTCCTTCACCTAGAATATACCTAATTTTACTTTCCCATGGCTGTTGGAACTGATTTGATACATCTCAGCTGCAACAGTGGTAAAATCTTCGACCTTAGCACCAACCCACATTTGGTTTGACTTCAACATGATCCACAGGAAACCTTCATTGAGTGCAAAATAGCATTCGAGACCCATTCTAGAGACTGGACTGCCTCTTTTACCACAAAATAACACCTTCCTGAGGCTGTTTGGAAGCTCTGGATACTATACACCTTAAGGTTTTTTTCAGGCCACCCCGGATCCCCCCTCCCCGCGTACGACATTGGAATCCCGCTTCCCCCTTGTGGGTACAACACAGTGCAGCATTCAAGAGCACAAAAAATAAGTTCTGAATTGGTTGCCCAGGCTCATCATCAAGTTTGCAATCCGATCAGGTACCTGGTAAATTTCTGACGAGGCCGTTGAGAAGGACAGTACAATCACAATTTAACGAGGAGCAGAGGCGAAGTTATAGCACATTGATAAGCCGTGAAAGCGCACGTGAAATGCAGCAATTTTGAAGGCCTGTCTGTTGACAGTCTGCTCTGCAATCGCCACCCGTTGACTTAGTGTCAGCTATTGTTGAATTCTGTTTTCCTCAAGAATCGTCTGGCAGTCATTAGTCTTCCTATTGAACCCCTTGACTCTCCAGCGACCAGAGGTCCCTACTCTGCATAAAAAGTGCCCGAAAGGCCCATTGTTGTTGCTTTCCTGCTACAAAGATATCTCTTTACTTCCCTTGCACACCCTCCTGAAGGGTGATGCATACCCTACTTCCCCAAACACATTCACAACATTTGGAGTTGGAGTTTGTGATATTTTTTGTTGATTTGGATTGTTGGATTGGATTGTGTTTAGTGACTCTGTTCGCTGCACTCTCTGGTTTGGTAGTCTAAGTTAGCATATTGATTACACGGCTGCACCCAAGTACACCGCTTCGTACTCAATCAATTGAAATATTATGGTATCTTGGTGATAATGCTGGGTCTGCGACTCGTAGCTCGGGTGACACTCCTGCCTGGACACGTATTTTCTTCATCCTAGCCCTTGTCAGACTCTCCTGCTGAGGTTGAGGTCTCTTCACGAGCGACTTGTATGGTTTGCAGACACTGTCAAGCTCTTGTGATTCAACTTTAATGATTGCATTTCAGCTGTTGCCATCTTTGATCGGACAGCTCCACCTGGAGCACGCTTTGGAATCAGATGTCTAATCCTCCTTGGTCATACTCTGGATCTGCATGGACGTCCGAGCTATAGCTGTTTGGGGTGTTTGCTGCTTTTCCATCTCGGAGCCCTCCGCTTGCATGTGACACACACGTCCACTAGTTCCAGGAATCCCACAACAAACAAAGTGTCTCTGGAAGTGGTCCCGACCACTGAGTTCTGTCTGTGATTGCCAAATAAAGATTCCTTCTAATTCCTCTGTAGTCCAAGTCAGTGTCAGTACCTCTAGGCGGGATCCTAGGTACTGTCTGGTTATTTGAGATTGTCTCTGTGTGAGCATGACTCTAGCTATGTGACTGGTAACTCTCCATGTGAAGCTTCATAGAAGCTTCTCGGGATGTCTGCGGAGACAGTCAGAACCAAACAAGCGACAGGCCTGAAACTCCGAGTTGCGTGTTTTAGGTTTTGTTTGGTAACAAGCTGTCGCCCAGAAGCCAGCTTCTTGTGACAAGCCAGCTTCTGTTTGTAACGGGCATCACGGATCAGCTCGCATATGCCCCTTGCATCATATGTATCACACTATACTTACGGACTACTTACGGACTCTTTACAGTATTTTCTAGATACTTCTTGGCACACACTGCCCTGCCAGGCCCTTGAAGGTGGATGTATCGTGTGGATAACACGCAAACCTGTATTTGTGTGCGCGGGAGAGTGCCAACAACGTAGCAAAGGGACACATACAGCACGCAGCGAGCACAGCGCACGTCCGCAAGACGGTGCATGTACAGGTCATAAAAATCCTGCAGGACTGCATGCGCAATACTCCAGAGCTGCAAATGCTCAAGAGGGTATTCAGTGACTAAGTACCCTGCGCCTTAAACGAGACGGCTCTGGCCCCGGCCGCCGGGGCACTACTCCACACATCCTCGCGGCGTGTTGATCTGGTATTCATTGATGTATGCTGCACAAGACGTAGAGGTGGTGGGGCACTTCCAGATGTCCACAGCGCTAACGAAAAGTGTGGGCAATGAAGGGTTATTATCGGAGACCGGGTACCTGGCTACCTCAGCATTTCTGGCCTCGGGCTAGCACACAGAGTAGGGTTGAAATGGGTTTATGGGTCCTGAAATGAAGGTATGAATCCTAGAAGGGAGTCCACCTATTTTTTGCGAATTTAGATGAGCATTTAATGGCCCCACCGAATTTCTTTTCCCACGACATCCCAAATGGGTATAAACGAGGTAGATGGCCACCCCGCTATATTGTTCGTTCGCATTCGTTCTGGTCACCCCAGTGCATCCCAAACTATCCAATGGATTCAGTTGAAACATTAGACACACTAAAATGAACATCTGAGGCATATGAGGACCCTAAGGAATTTCCTTTCCGGTCAAAGAGGATAGGTGAAATTGGTGTGTAGACTAAATGGTGCACCCTACACGGCTCAGAGTACAGTTATGTCCCAAACCAAAGTCTAGACAGATACATACAAGGTATGAAGACATATCTCATCATATATTTTGTGCTCCACATACCGAGAATCCCTCCAACAAAATCCATCTTTCCGCGCCCACGAAATTGGGTGAATTTGAGTAGTACTCGTCGTGACTGAGAAGTAACCAGGTTGAAAGCCTAGTGAAGGTCGGACAATACGGTTTAACTGATCTTGAAGGCGTGTATCAACTTTCAGGTCCATTGCATACGCAAGGGGTTCGTCATGGCGGTGGCCAGATTGCGCCACCAGAGATTGGGTGGTGAAGTTTTCGGAGGATCCAGGAGGGGAGGAAGAAGCGTTTTTACACCAAAACTTGTGAATAGGTGCAGAATTGGTGGAGAAGTGAGGAAGAGACGAGCACGGCGGCTGTTCGGAGATAAGAAAATGGTCTTCACACGCCCCCACCCCGATCAAAGCCGAGCACAGCCGTGGATCAGCCGTTTAACTTGCCTCCAAATTTGATGTACAGGATCCTCATAGGTTGTACTCTACCCTATAAGCACCAAAACACGAAATTCTACAACATGCAAGCTTCTATTAGGCAAGTGGCCAGCTACCTAGTGTGGCCAGCTACCCGGTCTCCGATGATATGGACCCACCTGGCCAGCTATTAAGGGTTATTAAGCCTTAAGGCTTAATTTAAGGGCAGCTCCTAACACCACTACTGTTCATATTCAACTCGAACCTCCCGCTGATTTTCATTTTCATATGCGTGTGGGTGTTTGAGGTACACCTGTCAAAAGAATAATCCAGCCCCGCGTCGAACTATGACGAGGAACCCTACGGCATTACTATGGTGCATTTGCCTAGCACGCCACTTTCCTGTCCACCATCAAACCCGAATGAGTCTTGACGCCGAAGGTGAGCTACAACCTCCACGGTAAAAAGCTACATTGGCATCCCATGGCGCAGGCTCGAGTCGAACGAGCGTGTGCATACGCTACCGCGTTCCTCTGCGATGTGTTACACGACGCGCCTCTGGGCCTTCCGCGTCAAAGTTCAATGTATATGTATGAAGGTGAGGTACGAATGCAATTGATGCCGGCACAAAAAGATCCGAATTTGCGTTGATCATAGCTCAGGCCCGAATCGAACGAGCATCCCTGCGTTATTTTTTATCTATATTCCGATGTGTCGCAGATGCGCACCACGCGCCTCTGAGCTTTTCCTAGCTTGAATCCAGCTCGGGTACTTAAGTGACAAGGTAGACGAACTGAGCTAGAAAGCCTGCCAGTGCTTGGTTGCCCGTCGGATCCTATGCCATTACGTTTTTTGCCCGTGGGCATCGGTGCTCACTTCGAATCAAGTATATTTCCTGATCCTCCACCCTTCACGCAGCTTTGCAGCGTGGCATTGGTATACACATACAGTGTCGAACACGGTAAGCCACGGTCTGTACATCGAGATTCTGCCTATACTTGTACTCGGATCTATCCCTGTCAAAGTTCGAGTTGAACAATTTTTTTTTTTGATCTTTGATTGTTCAGACTCGCGTGGGCACGCGACCTGGGGTCGGAGTCGGAGTTTATTCACGTTGAGCCGATGGATGCAGTCCGCGCGTCGATTCACGCCTGCCCACAGAACGCTTCAACGCCAAACGACAGCCTCGTCGCGAACAGCGCCCCAAATAGACGACGTAGAACGCGCGGACGGACGCGAGACGCAAATAACTCAAGGGTAGACCCAAAAATAGATTTGATATGGGGTGCAAGTTAATTTAGAACTCTGGCCATTCCACTCTCTTCGCTGGACTTATACTCACTCATTCTAACAATTGGCCTTGGTCCAATTACGCCCAGAACCCTCGGAATAACTCCCCGCGCCAAGTGTCTTGGTTAAGTTCAAGCCAAGTGTCTTGGTGAGTTCAAACCCGAAACGCGATCAAAAGGATCAAAGATTCGCCCTGGCATCAGCCGACGTCAAGACGGGTCGCTGCGCCTGCACGTGGCAGGGTCCTTTCTTCTTTCCGCCGCTTTCCCTCACCTTCCTTCCGCTTTTTTGTCTTGTCTCGTCTCGCTCTCGTTCTCTTCTTCTTTACTCCCTTTTGTCTTTGCTTTGCTTTCATTCCTTACGATGCCCGGCGCGACTTCGACCTTCTCTTCCCTCCTCTGCTTTGTTCTGCTGGCTCTGGAACCAGCCTCGGCCGTGCAGCTCACCTTCCAAGTCGCCCCGCCCCGAGTCGCAGCTGCATCTTCTAACCCCAATGACAACCTCATTAACACGGCGAATCTGCGGTACAGCACGAATATCAGCATCGCCGGGAACGTCGTCAACGTCCTCATCGACACGGGCAGCACGGACCTGTGGGTGATGCCGCCCCAAGGCCTGACGAACTTCAACGACACGGGGCTGAGCACGACGCTGCGCTATGGCACCGGCGCAAACTTTGTCACGGGTGACATCGGTATCGGCGCGTTCCAGCTCAACGGAGGCGAGTTTGCCGTTACGGAGCAGGGTGTGTGGTCGTCTTTCACCATCTCAATTATAACTAATACCCATCGCCGCACCAGCCTACCTGCAAGGCACCTCCGAAGCCGGTGAAGCCGCCGACTTCGCGCAGGGGCACTTTGGCATCCTCGGCCTCGGATTCGACACCCCCGGCGCCTCCTTCATCAACGCCGCCGTCCAGACCGCCCTCGGCACCACCTCCACCGCCGGCCAATCCGTCCTCTCCAACATCTTCGCGCAGAATCCTTCCCAAAGCGATTACATCGGCATCGCCTTGTCGCGGACGGGCGACCAGGAGGGGACGGCGGACGGGAGCCTGACGATTGCGGAGTACGATAGCGACTATGCGAGTGTGGCGGGGACGCCGCAGATCCCGCAGACGCCTGCGGGGGCGGGGGTGTGGAGTATTACGCTCGACTCGTTGAGTGTGGGCGGGACGAAGATACCGTGGACGAGCACTATCCCGAGTGCGCCGGCGGGGAAGGACATCGTGTTGCTGGATACCGGGTGCGTCGTGCCCTCCCTCCCTCACACCCTATCTATTCTCGCTGATATAATGTCGCGCAGAACGACCAACATCCTGATGCCCGAAGCCCAAGTGACCGCGATCTACTCGTCCATCCCCGGCGCCGTGCTGCAGCAGGACTCGACCACCATCCCGCTCGTGCAGTTCAGCACGACGACAGACGTGTGGGTCGTCCCGTGCACCGCACCGGTCGATGTCGTTGCCGCGTTTGCGTGCGTGCTCTGCTTCCTTTCCTTACCATCCATCCCCTTCTAATCCGAATTTCACAACTATTGCGATACGCAGCGGCCAGGTACGTGTCTGTCTCTTCCACGACCCCTTCCCTTCCTCTCCTCTCCCTCCTTTCGTACTCGATACCCATCCTTATTTATATCCATCGTACTCACCCCCTGCCTTCATCCACCTAGAACTTCGCCATCCACCCCCTCGACGTCACCGACATGCAGGTCCTCACCGCCCCGGACGGGAAGCACAACTTCACCGTGTGCGTCAATGCGTTCACCGATATTGGCACGATTGCGGGCGGCGAGACGGATGCGCTGGTGAGTGCTTTTCCTTTTCGTTGTGGTTCGTGCGTTGGCTGGCTTGAGGTGGAGGGTGCGTTGGTTGTGATGGGGCGGGGGAGGTTCTTATTCGCCGGGTTTTGGCTGTCACTCTGGGCTTCAGTTTTAGGTGGAGTAGCGTGTGCGGTCGCTCCGATTTTGCGTCACGTTCTCGTCTACTTAATTTTCACGTTTTCCTTCGTTACTCAAGTGATGAGACGCTGACGCCCCCCTCTCCCCAGTTCGGCGACAGCTTCCTCCGCAACGTCTACACCGCGTTCGACTTTGGCACCGGCGGACCCACCAAGGGCACGCCCTTCGTGCAGATGCTCTCCACCACGGACGCGACAAAGAGCGCCGCGGATTATATCGCCGTGCGCGCTGCGACGATGGCGAGTATGCCGCCGGAGTGAGTGCCTTTTGTTTTCTGTTTTCTTTTTACCTTGTCTCGCGCTTTTCCCATTCCATTTCCTTTGTTGTCGTTGATCCTTTCCCACCCCCGCTTCGCTTCGCTTCCGTTATCCCACCTACCCTCCCCTTCCCCCTCCTACTCCCCCTCCCACTCCCCCGACCTATTGCTTCCTTCCCCGCCTTTCTCGTTTCCATTTCGCCTTCCACCCAGTAACTCCTCACCGCGTCAACACTATACTGATAACCCCCACCAGGCTCGCCCCCGCGGACCTCATCAAAGTCTTCGCCGGCACCCTCAACGCCGCCGACGCCGTCCCCGTCACCATCTCCGCCCCCGCCTCAACCGCCGCTGGCTCCTCCACGCCCGCAGCTAACGCCCCGGCCTCCACTGCGGGGGGTAGTGCCTCCGCTACGACTGCAGCTGGCGGCGCGCCGGCGTCGGCGAGCGGAAAACCCAGCTCGGCGAGCAGGATGGGGTCGAGTGCGGTTGGATTGTTGGCAGCAGTTGTGGGTGTGGCTGCGCTGTGGTAGTTTGTGTGGTAGATGTATTATTGCCTGGTGCAATGGACTGATTGGTTTTGATTTGGATTATGCGCGATGTGCGATGCTATGATTGTGAGGTAGGCACGCGTCTGTGGAGGTTACCAAACCGCATTTGAGATCGGGACACACTGGCATGCGCATTGGATTTGCGCACCGGGTTATTTCTTCAGCCCGGGCTGGGCGGCATCAACATCCCATGGTGAGCATTAAAAAGTCGTGGAGCCTACATTGTTAGCATCACTGGCTTAGCCTGCGGCGCCAGTGAATTGTCTTGTGGGAATGGAGGGATGTGGCAGTGCATCCACCCCTATGTCTTGGACTCTCTTGCTCCTGACCGCCACATCCCGCCGATTTTCCCTCAGCTTTTCTCTCCCAACAACCAGACGACACTTCTTTGCTTGCTAGATCTCATAATGGCAAAGTTCACGAAGACTCTCTCGACACTGAATACTCAGCAACTCCTGTCGGCCATGGCTGACTTCGACATCGACGTTCCAGCCGCATACACCGTGGCCCAACTTAAAGCGCTGATCAAAGCTCACCTCAGTGCTAATCCCCAGCTCATGCGGGATGCGAATTACACCGCTTTGTTCACGAAACAAGCCAGAAACACCTACCTCGCAGCAAATCCACCATCCCCTACCCCATCCTCCTGGCATGGAATCGATCCGGCGTCGAACGAGAGCTCTCGCGCAGCGTCATCCATCGCCCCCGACGACTTCAGGTTTACTCCTGATCCCGATCCCCTTAATGTGGAACGAGAGACACGCCTCCAACATTTGCAAGCACTCACCGACGACCAATTGGAGCGGGCACTTAACAGTTTGGTGGATCCAGGTGAGTCTCTTCGTTTTATTCCGGCCTCCTCCTTGGTTTTGCGTATCCCTCCCTCGCCATTTCCGAGCTCCTGTGTCGACTTTCTATTCCGAGCTCATCCCTCGACTTAATATTCCGAGCTCCTACCTCGGTGTTCGATTCCGAGCTCATGCCTCAATTCTTCATTGCGAGCTTATGCCTCGATTTTCGATTCCGACCTCATGCGTCGATTCTTCATTGCGAGCTCATGCGTCGATTCCTATTCCGAGCTCCTGTCTCGATTTTCGATTGCGAGCTCTCGCCTCGATTCTTCATTGCGAGCTCATGCCTCGATTTCCTATTCCGAGCTCCTGCCTCAATTTTTTTCGAAGACCCTCCCGAGCGAGCTCGAGCTCTCTCTGAATTTTGCAGAGTGGTTCCAGGCGTGGGGCCGTTTGCTCGAGCTCATCGAGACATATGTTCCACAAGAGCTGGAGCTATGGCGCGTTCATTACGACCGTCTTCTTCAGCGACCCAACAAAACAGAAGATTGGGCTCTGTGCATCGCCTACGATTCCGATGTTCGTCGCCTCGCCTGCACTACTGGTCTCGACCCTTCCCTCATGCATCTCAACATCTGGAACGATCTCGAAGCGAAGCACATCGCTCGGATGACTCTGGAGAAAGTTCGCGCTGAATATTCCAAGGCGTCGGGATCTTCTCACGGCTCGAAATCCCAAGGCGCATTGAATAATTGTTATCATCCTTATATCGACAACTCCGGCTCGTCCGGCTACACGAAGCCCAACAATTCCTTTCGAGGGAGCCCGAACCAACTCCAGATTGGAGGCCCGCCCGGGGCTCAAACGCAGTTTCGCTGCTTCGTGTGCGGAGATGTCGATCCCTCCCATCGTTCCCGCCACTGCAATGCACGGAAGCTTGTTAGCGGAAAGAACTCGATCATCTGGTCGCACAAAGAGGGCGAGCCCCCACTCGATCGGGATGGCGTCAGCTACTGCTATAACTACAACGGCCGCTCCGGTTGCAATCAGGGAGCCAACTGTGCGAAAGGGAAACACTGGTGCACACTTTGTGGGTCCAAAGACGGCTCGCACGCCGCTCAGAGATGCTGAACTCTCTAGCTTATTCCCCATCGTAACTCCCCTGCTGCCGGACAGCTGGGAGCGCCTCCTGTGTCGCGCAGACCTGTACAGCAGATTTCCTGACATTCCTGTCGGCCTTCGGGAAGGTTTTGACATGGGTGTCCATTCCAATCTCACTGATACATTCATCCCTCTCAATCGTCCTTCTGCACTCGAACACCGCGATGTCATTAATAATTACATACACGAACAACTCCTGGATAAACATTATACCGGTCCTTTCCATCCTTCTCGTCTCCAGAATTTAATTGGCCATTTTCGCACTTCCCCACTCGGTGTTGTCCCCAAGGCTGGAGCAGTCGACCAGTTTAGACTCGTCCAAGACTTTTCCTTCCCTTACAACGATCCATCCCGCTCTTCTGTCAACTCCGAAATCGACTCCGATGATTTTCCTTGCGAATGGGGAACATTTACAGAAGTTGTTCTGTTGGTCATGGATGCCCTGCCAGGAACCGAAGCGGTCACACTCGACGTTGATGCTGCCTTTCGTCGAGTTCCAATCCATCCTACCCAACAGCGTCATTTTATAATCCACTGGAATGGAGTCTGCTACATCGATCACAATGCACCCTTCGGCAGCTCTAGCTCTGGTGGCGTCTTCGGACATTTAGCAGACGCTATTTCGGCGCTTTATTTAGCGAATAACATGGGCCCACTCAAGAAGTGGGTGGACGACTTCTTGTTTTTGCGTTACCTAAAGAACACGACTCCACCTTCGTTCTCGTACGGACTCGAAGATATTTACGCGCTCGCCGAGGACTTGGGCTGGCCTTGGAAGCCTTCTAAAACTCGTCCATTTGCCTCGACATTCAAGTACCTGGGTTCCATCTGGGACCTGGTGCACAAGACAGTCGAAATCCCCGCCAACAAGAAAGAGCATTACGGCAGCAAGCTGGCAGTCTGGGTTCGCGGAGGAAAGTTCAACAAGAAAGAAACCGAGGCCATTCTCGGTACTCTCGTTCATTGTTCACTTGCGATCGAAGATAGCAAATCCCGTCTCCCTGCTATCTCCAGATTTGCGGCCTCCTTTTCCCATGCTAGTTCTCGATTTTCCGAACGCACACCCGGTGCCTCCGTCCTCGAGGACATTGAGTGGTGGCGGAGCCAATTACGCAAGCCTTTTTGCGGCTCCACGATCATACGCCCTCCAAACCTGTCCACTATTCCGTTCTGGGTTGACGCCTCTACTTCTTGGGGCGTTGGCGTGGTATTTAGTGATGTTCCGGCCTGGGCTCGGCCTGAAAGCCCCGGCTTGGGCTTGGGCTTGGCTTTGAAAACCCTCAAGCCAAGCCCGAGCCAAGCCTCGAAAAGCCCCGGCTTCTGCCCAAGCCGGAGCTTTTGGCTGGTAAATTTCAGGAAATGGGGGCCCGGCCTGGCAAAATTCCAGGCCGAGCCCGAGCCCAACCTAAGCGAGGCCGGGCCGAGCCGAGCCCAGGCCAAAAAGCCGGGGCTTTGCGGCCTCAGGCCAAAGCCGGAACATCACTAGTGGTATTCGAAGACGTGTGGAGGTCTTGGAAATTGTGCGAGGGTTGGGAAGATCCGAGCCGTAGCATTGGCTGGGCCGAAATGGTCGCGGTCGAATTCGGACTTCGCCTGGCAATCCATCGTGGGCATAGTAACATCCATTTCCATGTTCGATCCGACAATGCTGGCGTTATTGGCGCCCTCAATGGCGGAAAATCTCGGAATCTCGAGCACAACCGGGTTCTTCGTCGAATCGTTTCCTTCATGCGCTCCAATGCTATTTGGATTACTATAACTTATATCCCCACTTCCGATAATGTTGCGGACAAGCCGTCGAGAGGTGAACGGCCTATTCTTACTGGCCTTTCTCCGGCCTTATCCTCCTTCAAAATTCCATACTGCCTCGAATCTTTACTCTCCGATGCTTATTTATAGTGTTCCAAATTCATCCCTGATCTTCAAACCGACGTCAATGGCTGGCTTCGCTACCGATCACAATCATCAAATGGTAGTGCAAATGAAATTTGCCGACCAAAGCTTATTCCACTACGATGCGCACCGAAGGCCCATCTCTCTCTACTGGGAATACTACATTTCGCTTAAGGGATACATCCACCCCAAGGATCCGAACCGTTTTCAGCGCTGGCACAACTGGCATTAGTCGTCGGAATCGACCTTCACATAAGCGTCACAGTGCGCCGCCTCCTAAAACGTCTCCGATGCATCGCACGCCTCGGTTATTCCAACATGTACCAGGGCTTTCGCGAGCGATACCGTCCCCTTTCATTCCCTCCATAAAATCGCTTGCCAATGTTCAGCTGGCCCTCGAGCACGGATGGGCTACCTCAACTGTCACCAATTATGGTCAGGCGGTCGATCGCTTTTTGGCCTTTTGCGAAGCCGAAAAGATTCCAAGAAAATTTCAGCTGCCTGCAGACAAATTCGTTTTATGCGCGTTTGCCGCTTCCGGCGCAGGAGTCCACTCGGGCTCTACAGCACGGAACAATATTGCTGCTCTCAAAGCTTGGCACGTGGCCCAAAATCAACCATGGAAGGGCGGATCCCGCTTGCACTATGTCCTCAGTGGCATGGAAAATTTAGCACCAGAGTCTTCAAAAGGCGCTCCACGCCCGCCTATTAACGCTGCAATGCTTCGAGCACTCTATAAAGGACTCGATTTCACTTCTCCCCGCGACGTAGCAATTTTTGCTGCAGCGTGCGTCGCTTTTTGGGGTCAATGCCGACTCGGAGAAATTCTTCCGACCGCTGCCATGAGCATCGCACTCCTGCACAAACCAACCCGTGCCCATGTTTCACGCTCTCATCGCACCAGATGCTCCACCATTGTACGACTTCCCCGCACTAAAACCAAGAAATCAGGAGACGACGTGGTCCTTGTCTCACAGCAGAATCCCATCGACCCCCAGATTGCACTCCAAATGCATCTGAACTTGAATGACCTCCCCTCCTTCGCTCCTTTATTCGCGTATCGCACTTCTAGTGGTTACCAGACACTCACCCGGACCAAATTTCTCGAGCGTTGCAATGAGATTTGGAAAGCGGCCGGTTACCCACGCACCACAGGCCATAGTTTTCGAATCGGAGGCACTACGGAACTCCTTCTTGCCGGCGTCGCGCCAGATGTAGTCAAAGCGATGGGCCGTTGGTCTTCAGATGCGTTCCATCGCTATTGGCGCTCGCTCGAGGATTTGGCCCCATTACATGCGTCGAACATATAATCAATACTGCCCATCATTGTGGGTAGCCGATGCGCTTGCCTCGTCTGGGCAGACATTCTTTGGGTCATCCTCAGCAGTCCCATCGGCCTTGCACCCCTGGAGTTCGGTTTTGTACTGCCGACTTCTCACCCAATAATGAATACGACTGTCTTTCGGCTTCTTTGAGACTCTTCCTGTGTGACACCGAAATAGCGACCACAAGATAGCATCACTGGCTTAGCCTGCGGCGCCAGTGAATTGTCTTGTGGGAATGGAGGGATGTGGCAGTGCATCCACCTATGTCTTGGACTCTCTTGCTCCTGACCGCCCCATCCCGCCGATTTTCCCTCAGCTTTTCTCTCCCAACAACCAGACGACACTTCTTTGCCCCACCCTCCCACTCCTTTATCGAAATGATTTTGTAGAATTTCTGTGATAACTTGTAGACAGTTTGTATTGCAAGGACGATGGGGTCATCCTCAGCAGTCCCATTGGCCTTGCACCCCTGGAGTTCGGTTTTGTACTGCCGACTTCTCACCCAATAATGAATACAACTGTCTTTCGGCTTCTTTGAGACTCTTCCTGTGTGACACCGAAATAGCGACCACAAGAACATGACCCGATCCGGAATCGAACCGGATACCATCCCGCCGGTGATGCTCAGAGAACGATAAGGAAAAGCAGGTGCGGACCATTCGCCATGGAGTCGGTTCTGTGGTTGGGTTGGAGCTGAATTCACTGGGCATATAAAAGACCATTTCGAACCACGATCGGAAGAACAATGTGCTTGTCCGTCAGCCCCGCGTCGCTGGAGTAGTGGTACTGGTGCAAATAGACGTATTACCTTGTGCAATGAATGGACTGACTCTTTCTAGTATGAGTTTTGAACCGAGTGTGAGGATGTGTGCCACTTGAGGTTTTACTTCTTCCAAGGTAAGTAAGAGTTTGTGGGCTTGGGACTGCCCAGGTCCTCGATGCTGAAGACACGCGTAGCAGATTCGGGACGCTCTCCGCACTGCTTGTTTCTCCCGAGCGCCAGGCGCCTCAACAAGACATGGCGAGCGAGTACTAAAAAAATTCCCTGGGAGACTTGGTATGACTCGATCCGGACTCGAACCGGGAGAGCATCCTGCTGATGAATACGAAGTACTATGGAAGGGGAAGCAGGCGTGGACCATCCGCTGTCGGGTCGGTTCTGTGTGGGAGTGGAAGCCGAATTTATTGGGCCAATATAGACAAGAGAATTTCGAACCATGAATCCATGTTCGGAGCAAGGAATCATACCCAAGGGCGCCGGCTCCAGGGGGTTCAGCGAGCGTTAAGCCACTGCAGGGATGGTAATGGACTAATTGTTTCTGATATGTATTCTGGGCTCCCGGGCGTGGGCGATTTGATTTGGAGGCAGGTACGCTATGTGTAGGAGGGACTTGCGAAGGCTCTCATTTGAGTTGGACGTCAGGGCATGGCGCAATACTTAGCTATGGCCTTGGTTTGTTGCCGGGTTATAGGTACGTATCCATGCTATACGCCCGAAAGTGTTCAGCGCATGCGAACGACAAGATAACCCAGGAGCGCATCATGGCTCGACCCGAAATCGAACGGGGATTTTACTGCGAGATACAGCGCCCCAACACAGAAAGCAGGCGCGGACCATCCGCCATCGAGTGTTTCTGTGTTTGGAAGAGACGACTGCTGAATCATTCGCTGTGCCCATGGGATTTTGAGACCGGCTCCCAATGTCCGTTCGACCTGTATTTCTCGTCTCATCTTCGGAAAATCACGCATAGGATCTGTGCGATGCGCCCTGGCCAATGACCCGATCCAGAATCGAACCGGGACTCCAGATAGCAGATACGGACCATCCGCAATCGAGTCGTTCTGGGTTTCGGGTCGAGCTGACACAAGTTGAAGTCCGGACATTCATTAAGTGAAGGCAGGTGAAATGCTGGCTGTTGCATTGGAATTAATTGGCGCATCGCTCTCCTGACGCGCGCGATGATCTGGCACCCTGCAACCCTTGTTGGACTACACATTCGAGACTGCCCTCGCAATCCGGAGACAGATATTCCTTTACTGCCGGCCGCCTGGGTTTTTCCTGAGTTTACAAGCTTGAAAAAAGGAAAACCTGGCAAAATATCACGACTTGACCCGGAATCGAACCGGGATGCCGTGCTGCCCGCAACCAAATGCTAGTGTGGCAGGGAAAGCAGGCGCTGACCATCCGCTAACGAGTCTTGTCGTGGTTGAGTTGGAGCCATGTAAGTTATGTGTAGGAGCGATTTGCGAAGGCGAATCGGGCTCGGACGGAATACTAGGCATCCTACTGTGAAAATTCAGGGCGCGAGACGCAATAGCCTTGGGTTGTTGCTGGAGTAAGTCTTGACCAACATATCAGGTCTGAGTACATGGATCCAATAATGATTGGGCAGCTGTTATAGTAGAGGACAACTAAATGAAATCAATTCTTTCGATTGAAATATCTAATTCTCTTCAAGGAACTCAACCACAATTGATTCCAACATTTTTTGGTTTAAACTGGTTTAAACCTGGTTTAAGCCATTTTCGTTTACATAAGGTTTTTATTCTTTTTCTTACTTTCCCAAGTCTATCTACGATATCACTAACTTCCACTGGCTTAATTTAGTTTCCTCAACGCAAACAATGCTGTACATGTCTAGACGTCGTAGCACATCTCACTCGCATTAAAAACTCGCGCAGCTGTATGCAAAATCTGGATCCCTTTCTATGAGTCTCCGGTACTATATCTGACTGGGTAACCAGCCACCTTCGCATTTTGATCCTCCAATGCAGGCATATTGTCAGGTGGGTGTCGGGACATGGGTTGGGAAACGAAGATATTCATCCCACGAGTGATTTAGGATGCTCATCTGAATTTCTGTATCCCAATTTCGTCGCTCGTCAAGTTTATTACGGCGATAACTCCGAAATGGCGATAAACGGCCTAACCGGCCACCCCGTCAAATCCTTTGTTCATGGTCGGACTATTCACCCCAGCGCATCCCAAATCGTTTATAAGATGCAAATATATTATTGCATACCCTCAAATTGCATATCTGAGGTGTTTTTGTCCCACAAGCATCGCACTTTCTGGTCAGGTTTCATGGGTTGAATTGGGGTGTTGACGGAATGCCTTGTCCTGTGAAGTGCACAGCTCAACAACATCCCAAATTGAAGTCTCGGAGACGCTATAGGAAGTATTATAACATACTGAAGTGCAAATTATGCCCACTTTGTCGCGATAACCCCTCCTAAAAGATTCAACTTTCAGGGCGAGTGAGATTTGGTAATTCTGGCTGATACCTTGCCGTGAACCGGAAAGTGCACATCTAGGAACCTATAAACCCGATGTAATGCAGGGTTAGCCGTCTCAATCATGCCAGCCAGGCTCCAGGTCCGTCACAGATGCAGGTGGTTTGCTATAAGGGTGGCCAGTTTGAGCCACTCCAGATCAGATTGAGGTCTCATTCGAGGTACCAGGAGCCCAGGGATAGACATCTCGAGATCATTGGCCCGAACTCAAGGATGAATACAAGCCCTGAAACCTGTGAATTGGTGAAGATTTCGTGGAGAAACAAGCGCGACACGCTTTTCGGAGATAAGGAATGACATTAATCTCCCACCATCTTGATCGAAAACTTGTCACAGCTTTCGATCACGACCTTCGCTTGGGTCCAAATGTGGCATACAGCGTCCTCATAAGTCCTGTACCATCCCACAGACACAATAGCCCAGGATTTCACGCCACACCCCTTTATATAATGCAAGTGGCCGGTTAGCTAGTGTGACCGGTTACCCAGTCGGAAATAGTATGCTCTCGCATGCTCTCACCTATCCTTACATTTATAACCCACACCTCATTTTTTGAACAGGATGCGTCGAGACCATTCAAACTCAATTTCTGGCACTTCCGGGCAGCCGGTGCGTTCGCAAAACTGCTGGTGTACCTACAGCAACCTTTTAGATGTTGTTTTACTGTTTTTGACAGTGTCGTGAACGAGGCGCGGCGCGCGGTATGTTCGTTTTTCTTTTTTCAAGACCACTGACTGAGATTTGAGCGATGCTTTGAACATCTCTTTCGTATTCCCTGTCCAGCAAGCCTCGCATCGACTTCAGACGCGTCTTCCCGGCAATGAGAAGGACAGGCTTCCGGTAAGCCTTCGAATGATCTTAAACATGAAGTCCGGTACTTACATGTTCCCAATTCAGGGATGCAGCGTCCCCGGCGTCGCTGGCGATATCCGGCCCATCGGAGCACCACCAACATCCCAAATTAGCACCGCTATGGCTCATTGATTCTTGAAAGCTCCATGACGAGGTAAAAACTTTGATTCCCCGTGTGCTCGCACCCAAAGTTAATTTATGCATGGTGTAATAGTGTGTGATAGTTTTTCGCAATATTTAACCGATGCCCTAACCGAGGCCTAGCAGTATAGTTGTTTACAGAAGATGTTCATTGCTCCGCTATTTATTCTGCACTCACTCACCGATGCAATCAGCCCCGCCACTAGCGACAGTATTGCACACATGTAATACATACAAACTTGGCCTGAACGAATTAACTTTTTGAATATGCTTGCACTGTGCGCTGGGAAGACTAGATATTTTTGGTTTTGATTGGCACCGCAACGATTGGTTGCGCTTCTAGAAGTCGGTTCAAGTCAGCCTGATTGATATCTGGCACTTACGCCAGAGCGAAGCGACGGCATATCTTGTTTTATAATTAAATCCTGGAATAGTGAATTGGATAATCCAATACAGGATTGATCAAGTTCTCTTGGATTATTCAAGACAACATTAATTAGCCGAGCTGATATCACTGGACCAGGCCATCTCGAAGTCAATTCCAAGTGCGATCCGAGTGTGTAGTGACCTTGGAAGCAACCTGTCGCATCGAAATTGCTACGAGGATGGTAAAAGTGCGAGTACAAGAGAAATGCAAAGAGTATGGAATGAAATACTGAATGTTACGAGTACTTAGTAATCGTTCATAACATCTTGAGACCGTCATTTTTCGACCGCTCAATTTTACGGTCCACTTTTACTGACTGTAATGAAATTAGTGGCTGTGCTCCAGATTGATTAGATTTTTGAAGCCTCAATAGTGGCTGTACTTGAAACCTGACTCTTTCATTAGAAACGAATCTAACAAACCTTAAATTGCTGTCACGGTGGCTGAGTATTTTCTTATGTAACAGATTCCGATTTTACTCTCAGCTCTTCAAATTTTTCGTTGTTAAAATTCTGTTATCCCTGCACCATTCCTTCTTGATTGAACTTTGTTTTTGCTGCCTCAGATATCTGCTGTTAGTATTTGGTGTTAGCAAAAGGCCCGCACAAGATTGTGACCACCTGCGTGATGTCACGTTTCCACTGTCATTTTGCAGATTGATCATTCGAGATGAGCTTCCCATCGGTCCAGTCCTCACCACAGCCGACGCGTGCGAGGATATAGACGCCCTTGCAGAGGTCTACTGCATCCAGATTTGCCGCTGGGAGAATTGTGCAAGACTGCTCAATCCGCAACCTTTTATCACACGGCACAAAGGAAGGTGTTTCCCCAATTCACGCCCTGCGTATTCTTTCTGGTCACGCGTCGCTATCCCTTTTGTAGAGCTGATTACGCGCTAGCGAGCCCGTATCCGTTGCCCTACGATCGATGCCAAGGAGGGAACTCGCCTGAAAAACACGAAAACCAATACATCCCGTTTTATCGCAAAACATGGATCGTAGCGATCGCTAAGGCCGAACATCAGTATCTTTATATCACCCAGATGGCGAGCAGACTCGCCCAGATTGGCGGGTACCTGGAGCGGAACATTGGGCATTCCACCACCCACCCCAATCGAAAATGCTGTTTCAATGTCTTCGCGAAAGTATTTAATTTTCACCTGAAGCAAGATGCGCACTGGTTAGGGAACCATTTCATCCAGAGGCTTCCGTTGGATACTACACCACCAACCCGTTGGGACAAGAAATTGACGTCAAGATTGAAAGTCAAGAGAGGTCTACAGCCGAGTTCAATTTACTGTACATCTGACGTCAAACAGGAAAGCAAACAGCCAATCAATAATGGATCATTCTGACCCACGACCTCACATTGAGGTCAATATGAAACATCAAATACACCCCACACCTCATTTCAAATTCAGGCATTCTTTGAGTCAGCCTCCACTCATCCCACTTCTAATACCGGATTTATTTGCAGTCATACTCCGAGTAAACAGGTATGTGTGTGATTGAAATTTCGGTGTCTAAAAAGGTTCCTCCTTGCATATTCTTTGGGTCAAATTACAAATGGAACTGGGGAAGAATAGGCATAAAAGGTGAATAAAACCAAAGTTTACAATGCACACAATATATCTACTCGGGATCCGCATCACTGTTGTTTCCTCCCGCACCATTCCCATTCTCCTCGGGCTCCTCCTGCTCGCGGGTCTCTGGCTCCTCACCCTCCTCGTCGTTCACCTGCGCCCGGCGCTTTCTCTTCGTGCCCTGCTTCTTGAACCGCTGAACTTGAGTTGCGGTGGTTGCCAAGTTCCGGAGCCATTGTGGACTGCTGTCACCAACAGGGTCACCGGTCTTGAATGTCGAGCCCACCGGAGCGACATAGAGCTCGATATCGTCGTCGTAAATCAGTTCCAAAGCTCTATGTGACATTCAAGAATTAATTCACTTGAAATGAATAAACAACAGAGATGGACGCACGCTACGAATTCCTGTGGAGTCTCGGAGTGAAGTTCCTCGAGTTGGTCGTCGACCTTGGTCCAGAATTCGTTCGCCGCATGGTTTGCCTTGGTGTGCGCTCGCTGAAGACACCAATGTATCAGCGAGTGGGGATGGCGGAATCGGAAAATGTTAAACTCACAATGAAGGCCAGCCGAAAATAAAGTCCGAGTGTGGCGTTGACAGCCGTTGCGTGGGTGAGAAGTTCCGCAGCCAACGCTCCAATATATCCAGTGTCTGCGTCTTTCTCAACGGAAGATGTGATCTGAGTGAATGTGAGGGCAAGACTGAAGAAATCCGCGAGAGAAATCAAAACCATACCGTCTTCTTCATGCTGTATCGAGCAATGCTGAACTACGACATCCGTTAATGAGGTAAATGAGGTCAAGAAAAGGAAAGCGTCGATGAATACTAAGCGAGAGGATGGAGGCGGAGAGCGGACAGTGAGTAAGGACGGTAAGGTACCTAGTTCCGATGATTCCAACGGTGCGTTCCCCCTTCCCGGCGGCGCTCTATTTGAATGTTGACAATCAAGACGGAACAGAAAGCGTGGAGTTGAGCACGGGGGCACGGAAGGTTCCCGAGTGGCGGCAAAAGCTGCAGAAGACGTTTCTGTCCGGCAGAGTCTTGCCCAAGGAAGACGTGAGTGACATTTTATGTCTTATGCTGCCTTGCAGTTTTGACGGATTACGCATGCCGGCAGTAGATACGCTGTTCAACGTTCTGGAGATGTATGGAGGGATTAGCATCAGGAAAAACCAAAATTGCTGGATAGCTCCCTATAGCCCGACATAGACGACATAGCAGTCATAACAGAAGGTCTGCTAAGCTCTCATAATGCCTCATCGTTGCTCATAGTCATAGTGGAAAAACACAATAAAAGTGGGAAATGAATGATATTGCACGATAATAGACTACAACAATAATACAGATTTGAGTACAGGAACATATGCCAAGCGGGTGCCGCAAGCGGAAGCACGTGGTGCGTGTGGCCCTGCAGAAGTAGCCAAGGGGGCGCGCAGGTGCACGGTGCGTGAAGTTGCCAAGAAGAGGCGGCAAGTTCAACTTGACAGCGATGGGGAACACAGCGAGGTGGTGATCAGATCTAGACTCTACTGACGGCCGTAGTGCATGGGATCGAATTGAGGGCGGCAGTTCTGGCTATTGAGCGACCGACCTGGATCTTGGAGTCTTGGAAAAAATTGACATGTCGAAGCGTCTTGCGCTATGTCTTGGAATTGTGTAGATCACGTGGATTTGGCATCGACGTGTCAGTAGCGCAGAGCCCCGAGACGGGTATGGGTATAAGCGACCGCGGGAGGTGGTATATCAGACAACAGAGCCCGAAACCGCGGGACGGTGAATTCAACGCAGAAGGTGCTGCCAGTAGGGGTGTTTGCTGTACGTCCTGGCGCAGGTGCGTGATCATGATTTTGTTACAGTATCGGCTGGCACCGCGGTGTCGGCAGCTCCACGGTATTGACGAGACTTGGAGCAAGGAGTGTTGAGGTGGCTTTGAGGCTCCAGGAGCGTCACATCTTAGAGAGTATCGTGGTCGAGACGATTGAGCCTGCTGAGGTCTTGATATAGAGTTGTGCACACTGACGAGAGTAGCAGGTTGGCTCGGCGTGACAGTTGTGGTAAGCGGGCAGTGGGGTTGTTGTACGTGTCGCGGTTGCGATCGTGTTTGCTTGAATGCGAAGGGATATTTTGAGGCAAGGCAAAACCCGAGGCCAGTGGCATTCGAGATTCGTGTAGTGTCGGAATTTCGAGAGTGTGCTGCCGAATCGAGACTGCTAGCAGGTGAGATCAGCTGACCTGGTGAAGTACTAAGATGCGGATGGTGGCGGGGAGCAAGAAAGAAAATAAGCGCCGAGCCACGAGGCCGAAGAAGCGGAGAAAGGTTCGGCATGACGACATGCCGTGTAATTTAGGATCGATCGGCATGTTGCTGTGCAGCGGGTTTCTGGTGATTTGAGGATATTGACAGGCGTCTATTTTCGTGGTGCTTGTGGCCACACAATATTATAGAAATTTCACAGATGACCCCAGACCGGATTTAATCAATGTGGGGACCATTGTACTTGGCGATTTACTTCAGAGCATTGAACAGGAGATTTAAATAAAAAAAAACCCGGTAAGTACGAGTCACGCCACGCGCAATGCGGTGGCCTCACCCAACAAGTTGCATAAAAGGGAACCGAATTATTTCACATCCCTGACCCATCCCATTCGTGGATTATGAGGTGATAGCCTTGCATCTCAACTCCAGTCATTGACAGTGCGCTCGAAGGACACGGAGGAGGTGGGAAGCGAATTTGAATGGAGACAGGTGACACTAGAAAGGAAGAGAATAGCGCGGAGTTCAACAATGTCAGCATGGAAAAATGAGAAATGAAGGAACAGCGGAAGAAAACAACAGAGGAAGAATTTGTCAATACGGAGTTATAATGTTAAGTTATCGAGCTCCAATATGTTCAAAGTCCGAAGGTGACTCGCCACAACGATTGACGGCGAATGAAGTGATTCAAATCTGAAGATTGACAGCAAACACGACACACCTCGACTGGGAGAGGGCCGCTTTACGTCCGTAAAGGGGATGTACTGGATTATTTCCTTCAAATCGACAGTCACGCGTCACGCACCCCTGTGTCGATCCCGAAATTTGGTCGCGGTCACGCGTCACGCAGGCGTCTGTCGAATCTCCCGAGCGTCACACTGAGCCCAAAATTGCCTGAAAGACGCAAAAAAGCCAAAATTTCGGTGGGAAATGTCGAAATTTTGGGAGTGTCACACCAAAATTTGGCCGGTGTCGAACTGTCGAATAGGTAAAACCGGTCACGCGTCACACCCTCTGTCGATTTGAAGGAAATAATCCAGTACATCTCGATTTACACGAGGACCAGGCGTTCGAAGTGGATGGCCAGCTATATAACAAAGCATTTATCACCATACCCTTGCTGAAGAGAAGGTCACCTCTTCACTACCACACATGGATATTCGACTCGTTGCGAGTGGCTTCCTGGTGACTCTGATCCTTGTATACTGGAATCGTCGTCGCTCTGCTTCGAAATTACGTCCAATTCCCGGTCCACTCCCGCATCCTTTTGTCGGTCACACCTTCCAGGTTCCAGTTATCAAGACGTGGAAGTACTTCGAACAGCTGGCCCATCAGTACGGTGTGTTACTGTGCTGAATTCGACCGTCTTGTTAGTTGTGTGGAGCTGATCACAGGGCCGACTGTGAGGATATCTCTCACTGGTAACGAAATTATTATCCTAAGTCACCCATCAGATGCCGAAGAGCTTGCGAGTATCTTCTCAAGACCTAGCATACACACTTACTGACTTTAACCCTAGCTCGGGCGGCGCTCTCGCAATTATTCTTCAAGGAAACCTCTCATATACGCCGGAAAGTACGAATCAAATAATCTTCGCCTATCGCTTCTCCCATACGGGGACGTCCTCAAGAAGCAGCGAGCAGCTTTCCATCAAATACTTCAACCACGAGGTGCTGCTGGTGTTATATGTTGTCGCCTATATTTACATCTCTATCCAGTGGTAGGTGGTTACGAAGAGATGCAACTTACCGAGTCTTTACGCCTCCTGCTGGATCTTGTTGAAACACCGAAGGATTATTATCATCACTTCCAGCCCTTTCCGGCGTCTCTCGTGTTCACTCTCACCTTTGGACAAAAGCTTGACGACGACGGCAAAGATCTCGCTGCCGCTCTAATCATTTTGACCACTTTTGTACAAGACATAAATCCGAACTCACATCTCGTTGACACGTTCCCGTTGTTGGACCTGCTGCCAGACTTCTTATCTCCCTGGCGGGCAGAAGCAAAAAGAAACACGAACGAGAAATCGAGGTGATTATTTGGCTTTACGGCGCCCATTGGGAGGCTAGCTTAGCCGTTTCAGCTTTACGGGCGACTCTCTTTGGGCGTTAAAGCAAGAATGGAGAAGGACACCGGGATGGAGTGCTTTGCTGCTCGGTTGTGGGATCAACAAGCAAAGTTGAACATCAGCGACGAGGAAGTAACGCTTCATGTCGCCCACTGTTGATCATAAATGACCTTGGCCGTAGTTGCTGGGTCAGCCTTTCTGGCGGGGACGGACAGCAACTCAGTAACCCTGCTGTGGTTTGTAATGACGATGGCCCTGTATCCCTCAACGATGAAGCGAGCACAAGAGGAGATTGACTCGATCTGGAATTCTGATACGTTCCCCAACTTCTCGCAAATGCGAGAACTCCCTTATTGTTCTGCCCTGGTTAAAGAAGTGATCCGGTGAGCACTTTTGATTCCCTCCGTGAATGATTTAGCATACGGATTCATTTTATCTAAAGCTGGTCGCCTGCAACTCCTCTATCGATTCCGCATTACACGGACGCGGATGATGAGTACAAGGGATATACCGTACGCATTCACCTGTTGCTCTCCATGCCTCGTTGAATTTTCTTGCTAGATTCGTAAAGGCACTTCTGTGATTTCCTCTCTTTCGGTAATGGTAAGCCCATCTCACTAGACGTGATCTTGAACTTCATGTGCAGCCTAGCACCACAACGAGGAGGAATTTCCGAACTCCACGTATTTGATCCGGAGAGATTCCTGTCCAAATTACCAGCACAGGGTGACACCGCTGACTCCCTGGCTGAGGGACATTACGGATTTGGTCTGTCTATCTGTTAGTAGAACTTAATCATTCATTGACCCAATCCCATTTAGGTTTTGGAAGGTGCGTTCTCCTTTATACCCGGTTCGTGAACTGACCCAATCCATTAAGGAGAAAATGCCCGGGTCAACACATGGCCGTGAAGACTACTTGGATTGCGATTTTTCGGGTACTCTGGGCATTCAATATTGAACGTCGCAGGGATGCTTCCGGTTATCCCATGAAGATTGACCCCGAGGACTGTACTTCCGGACTCACTATGTAATTTGAGTTCCGCACGACAATTTCCGGGTGACTCACGACATTCCAGACGGCCGAATGAATTCCCGGTGAATTTCGTTCCTCGGAGTGCTGCCCACATTCAGACAATTATGTCGGGCCAAGGCCGTATATAAACCTGAAATCAACCTGGGAGGATTCAGACATACACGATCCGATCAGAGTAACCAAGTGAATGGAATGATTAACTGTTATCTTCACAGCGGTCGATCGGGGTGGCCAACCTTACCGTGCTCAGAGCGAATTTAATCCCCTTGACGCTGAGCGGGAGCGCGTTTGTAAGGATGATACACCACGGAGCTACCTTGAGATATTTTTGACCTACGTGATGATAAGAATGGTCCAATAACGTATGGTGGGCTGAACTTAGGTTCATTTCATTCAACCTATTACTTAAACAGGTCAGCTGAAAATACTGCCACCGACCGATAACTATCGACATGTGTACCCCCCCCCCTTAACATGTCAATAGTTTCAAGTGTGGCACATGCCACCAATGGGTTTTTGCGGCAGCAGTGGCACGCAGCCATGGCAGGGGCGGCCATGCCACCTACCCAATATATACCTGGCATTATTTCGTCCCTTTTTTTCGGCCAAACAGTGCCACATGTGCCACGCATTACCGTGCATGCCACCAAACCCCAAATCGGGATGGATCTGCTGCCATGCGTGCCATGGAACCCTTGACCAGGTTCAGTAAAATTTTGTTACCCTAATAGTGCCATGCATTCCATGGAGTGTTCTGATGCCGGATCAGTAAAATGTTGTTACCCAAATGGTGCCATCAGTGCCACGGGACGTTCTGACGCAGGATCAGGGACCCAAATAGTGCCACACGTGCCACAGATTGTTCTAATGCAGGATCAGCCCAAAAATGTTCCCCTAAATTTGCCACACATGCCACAGGACATTTTGATGCCAGATCAGCCCAAAATGTTGCTGCCTCCGATGCCACTGATCATATGCATGCAGGCTCAGCTCAAAAATGTTGCCTGAATACTGCCACCGGTACCACAGACCGTTTGAATGGAGGATCAGCCAAAAATGTTGCCCAAATTCCGCTACTAGTGCCACGGACCCTAGAAATACCTATTCCTCCTTCATAAGTCACGAACCTCCTGATTTCGATGTTCAGCCTTTGGATCTCTTACCCTAGCAGAGTTCCGATTTAAACCACGTCATGTTCTATGAGACCCCAGGGTTTAAACTGGTTTGAATCATGATTTAAATCATGACTGTTTCTCCTATAAAAACTTGCCTCTACCTGTGCGGTTTGAACCCCATCGGTGGGTTTGAACTGGTTGGAACGATTGGTGGGTTTAAACCAGTGAGAACCATCACAGTTCGAACTCAAGATGTGTAATTTTTTTTTTTGGTGAACACATGAAAACAAACATTGTTATGCTCAATTATTTTGTGCTACTCTGGTATTCCGGTCAATCCTTATAGCGGTCTAAGTGCACTTTTAATCAGCCGCAAGATAAAATGGTGAGTTCAGACTTACCACCTCAAAGATAAGTGATTAGATGCTTCCCCACAAAAGAGATAAGATTAATCACGGCGTTTACCTTGGGGGGAAATCAGGGATTGCCGCAAGACCAATATAGATGTATGCTACAAGATCCACGCACCTAAAAAATACCCACAAGTTGGGCCTGCAACTTTTGGAATCGCCTGCAAAGATTTTGCTTCAAACTTCCAGATGGAAATATGGGTAAGTGTATCAATGAACAGTAACCATTGAATTGAGCAACAATGTGTGGCACTGTGGTTGGCTTTGGTGTGCTCTAGGGGTTACAGGCCTACAATAGTCTCTTAAATCAGACACAAAGCGAACTCACCAGTGGGCGAAATCTGACATGATTATGACAATTTTAAAACATGGTGTTGTCGCAGAACGGAGTTCGGTGCTGGTAAACAGATATGAGGGTCGGTAGTCCGGATACTGGAGGGTATTGGTGAGGCAGAAACTGGGCGAAAGGTCCCGGAAATAGTGTAGACGCGTGGAATGGAAGTCGGGTGTGAAATGAGAAATATGCCGTGTGGGCGTGAGATACGGGTGCGGCTCGATAAATGCTCGGGAGATGCAATAATGTGGTGTAGAGGTAGAAGGTGTTCACTGACGACGAGCTCACGGTGAAGCTCTCTTGTCACTGGTCGCGTTGGATGGTGATGGTTTGTGGGAGAAAAGGTGTGTGATTGACATGTGTACGTACGGAACAAATGTACGACATGATTGGCGATCTACCGAACACTAAGCAGGGAGATAGGGGGACAGGGGAAATCAACGAGCAGTCCATCCCACCCTTCCACAGTGGGGGGAACAATAATCTCGACCTCGAGATGACTCTGAGGAAAGGGAAGGGATGGACCGCGACTCGATGGACTGGTAAGCGTAAAAGTAAGTAAGATATAATCACTGAAGAGGTAGTGAAATGCGTGTAAAGACGGGCTGAATGTGCTCCTGCAAGGTCGATGGATTCTCCGCACTCAGACAATCAAGGAGGATGAGGATTGCACGAAGCTGCAGTCGGAATACGCTGTCGAGCATGGATTCGAGAAGTATGAGAAGGATCATAGCTCGTGCGCGATCGCACGATGAACTCGGGTGTGGAATCTGTGTCAGGGGAACATGCTCGGGCTCGGGTTCAGCACGATCGACGGGGGGATTCATGTGGGGGGAACGTGAGTTGAACTCGCGCGATGGGGAAGGAACAAGATCGTGAGGTTCGACGTGCGATGGAACATGAGCGGCGGGGGGCGCAGGCCGTGATTCGGGAGACTCGAGAACAGTGCGCGTGGGGTTACGGAAGCGCGAAATCAAGTGCGCTGCAACACCCCCCGGGTGACGCGTCATGGGCAGCGGTGAACCATCAAACGATACGAGACGTCCATCGTCGTTAATCCTCGCAAAAGATCGGCGCAAAAGATCGGCGGTGCGCGGGCAAACTCGAAAGTCGAGGGGATGTCTCCCCGTCGTACCACACACGAAGCAGCGGCGTGAGTGCGGTTTCAGCATTGGCGCAAGCTCGTGTGGCGGAAAATGGCGCCGCGTAGCACACGGAGATATCGATTGATCAGCGACCTCGAGCTCGGGAACTCGGTGCGGACTGCGTGACGTGGGAATCGGCTCCGAAGCGAACACGAGGCGCGGTGCGACGTGGCGAGCGTGTGGGTGCATGGGCGACGACGAGAGCTCGAGAGCAGCGCGGGGACCGGTAGGGAAGTGGAATGAAATGAAACGAGGGACACAGGGACAACACAAATGACCCAGAGAAGGTTCAATAGAAGAACCTTCCCCTCGCGGTGGGCTTCACTGTCGCAGAACAGAGTTCGAGGTTGGTAGACAGAAATTCGGGTCAGTAGTCCGGGAAATAAGGTGTACGGGTGAAGCGGGAAATATCCGAATGGCCCCAGAAATAGCGTAGACGCGTGGAATGGAAGTCGAAGGCAAAAAATGGGGAAATGCCGTGTGGGCGTGAGGTACGGGTATAGCTTGAAAAGGGCTTGTTGGAGGGAAAGATGTAGAGCTCAGGTGGAAGTGATTCACTGGCGACGCGCTCGCGTTGGAGCGCTCGGGTCACTGGTCGCGGCGTTGGTGGTGGTTTGTGGGAGAAAAGCTGAAGGATTGACATGTGTACGTACGGAACAAATATATGACATGATTGGCGATCTACCAAACACTAAGCAGGGAGATAGGGGACAGGGGAAATCAACGAGCAGTCCATCCCACCCTTCCACAGTGTCCTATGCAAGTTGTGATGTTATGGATTCACTGAGAATCAAAGGGGATATCGGTTACTATCGGGTACCTACTAATCTCTTGATCCGCTACTACGATGTCGACGTCACGTGATGACTACACAGATCCCCCCCTCGACAATGCGCTCTAACGCGCCCCGTCCCCCACAGGATACCTCCACCACCTCTCCCGCCCCATCCGAGCTCCCTCCCGAAAACCCTAAAGCACTGAGAGCCTTACTTGACAAGATACGAGCCCAATTCTCCTCCCCACAAACATCAAATAAAAAACCCTCCTAAGCACTACACAAGGACATATTCACCCTGCTAGACACCCTCCGCACGGCCCTAAACGACAAAGAAGCCCTCACGTCATCTCTAAACACATTCAAGTCCGACCTCCTAGCCATGCTTGCTCGCTCTCACTCGGCCCCCTGATACTCTGCCACTGTTGTGGGTCCAACATGCACCCCCCCACGATCGCGCCCACTACTCCTGCTCCGCCCACCGTAAAGACCAACAAGTTCGTTGTTGTACTCAACATGAAGAGCGAGCTACTCGCACTTTCAGGTGCTGCTATCCTGGAGAAAGTCGTAGCCACTCTTGCAGCCTCTGGCATACCCAGACTGCAAGATGTGGAACTCAAAGGCATCAAAGTCCTTCCTTGTGGGCGCCTACTTGTAGCCACCTACAACGAAAGGTCTGCGAACCGCCTGAGACAGACCGTGTCCTATTGGATGCTCAAACTCTCCAGGGACACGCACCTGGCGGTCCTGAGCTTCCGCATAGTGGTGAACAGTGTCCCCAAACCCTTCAAACAGGACAGCCCGCATGCTGCCAAGGAAGTGTATGCCCACAACCGCACCACGATCTCGGACCATTCGGTCATGAGGAGGTGTGCTGGCTCAATGCCAAAGCCTTCTGTGACCCGAAGAAGCTCGCGTCTTCCCTCCTCCTCACTGTCACCGACATCGTCACAACCAACTGGTGCATTGCCCAGGTGTTAGCAGTTGAATCGGCCATCTGCCCCACCCACCGTACGAAGAAGCCCACACGCAATGCTACAGCTGCCAGAAATATGGCCACACTCAGCATCACTGTAAGGAGCTTTCCCCTGTGTGTGCCTGCTGCTCGCAGCCATACCGGATTACCCCCTGCCCCTGCATCACTTCCAGAACCAAGTGCATGGCTGATAAACACTGTGAGCATTTCATCCCATGCTGCACCCTATGCCAAGGCCACCACACTGCATACCATTGGGACTGCCCCGTGCATGCATGCGAACACAAGTCGCTGCGCACCAGTCTCGCTGGTAGGATCTTCTTCAACCCAAAATTCGACCCTCACGACCCTGTCAACCGCGAACTGTCCTTGAACCACCTCCCCTCCCCAGCCCTCTCCTCTTCTCCCTTCCCCCACTCCACTTCCTCATGAACAATAAACCCATTACTTACAAAGCTCAAGAAATATGTATATTATCCTTAAATTGCCATAAATCATATAATGTCCTCATATCACTTCTTAATTCCTCCAGCCCCACCATTTACGATATAATTTGTATACAAGAACCGCCTCACGATCTTAATAATACCTGTCTCTCTCACCTCCCCACTGGGACCAAATCTTACCCACCTATCATACCGGCTCTCCGGACACCCGTCTCTACATATCCAAAACAATATCGTCCTCTACCTACATACGAAATACTGTTGACTCTCCTAATATAACTTCGATTACACTTACTTTACCTACACACACCATACACATATACTCAGTCTACAACAGAACCAACACAGACAATGGAATCTCCTGCTCAACGGCCACCTCCTCTCCCTCTCCCCCCTCCCTGCCCATATCTCCTTCACCATTTTCGGAGACTTCAACAAGCACCACACCTTGTGGATCAGCCCCCTCCACCCAAAGCACACGGCTGCCTCCGACACCACCCTTCTCATAGACGTCATGACCACCCACGGCCTCCGCCAATGCGTCAACACCAGTACAGCAACTCACCTATTCCCGGTACACCACACTACCTCCATGATTGACCTAGTCTTCATATCTGATACCACCCATGGCCTCCTCCTGGTGAAGTGCGAAGTCCTCCCCACTCACTCATCTAGAGTGTCCTCTCCATCCCACTCAAACATTGCGCACCTCGCCGGCGCCACAACTTCCGCGGTGCCGACTGGGAGGAGTTCTCCGACCTCCTCAAAGCCCACCTCGGTCGCCACCCCCTCCTGGTGCTCCCCCTCCGTGCTGCTGAGGACATCCATGATCACATTGACATGCTCATGAAACAAGTTGTGTCCATACTTGAGGCTCACATTCCGCTCGCCTGCCCGTCCCCGTACGCACATCACTGGTGGAATGGAGAGCTGTCAGCGCTGCCTTGCACTTACAACATGATGCACCATGTGATTGCCAAAGACTGGCCAACCAACCCGATCTGGAATGCCATGCATGTCGTGAAGAACACGTACCACTCTGCAATATGCAAGGCCAAGCACGCTCATTGGCCTGAGTACATTTCCGAGCTTCCCTGAGGTGACATCTGGAAAGCTGCGAAATTTGCCATGAACCCCACCAGCTCGACTTTGTTCTCGCAGATCACCAGTCTCACTGCGCCCGACGGCATGATCACGTCCACTCCCGCGGAGAAAGCTAAGGTCCTCCACGAGAAATTCTTCCCCTCTAAAGCCAACCTACTCGTGCCTGACTGCGACAAGCCCTTTCCTCGGCCCCACCCCTCCACTCTTCACAATCGACAAACTTCACAACACCATCTCCTGTCTCTCCCCATGGAAGGCCCCAGGCCCGTCCGGCATCCCAAACATCGCCATCCTCTCTGCGCGCTGCACCTTCGTCCCCATCCTACTCCGGATCCTCGAAGTGGGGCTACACACTGGGCACTTCCCCAAGTTGTGGCACATCTTCCTCATTGCAACCATCCGCAAACCAGGGAAGAGCAACTACACCATCCCTGGTGCATACTGCCTAATTGCGGAGGTAGAATGACTTGGAAAAGTGGTAGAGTCAGTGATCACCCAATGGCTCTCTGGGTTCACAGAGACGCATGGCCTGCTCTCTCCCAACCAATTCGGAGGCCGCCCAGGCCACTGCACAGTCAGTGCACTCCTTCTCCTGGTGCAGTGCATCAAGGACACGTGGTGGGTAGGGAAGGTTGCAAACTTGCTCCTCATGGACATCTCCCAGGTCTTCCCGTCCATCAACCACGATCTCCTCATCCGCTCACTCAAGAAGAAATATGTCCCCACAGCCATCGCCCAACACATCTCCAGTTTCCTCTCCGAACACAGCACCCACCTCATCTTCAACGACTACATCTCCACTCCCTCCCCCGCTCTGAACGACCTCCCACAGGGATCACCTCTCAGTGCCCTCCTGTACCTCATATTTGCGGACAACCTCTTCGTTGATGGGAGGCTGGGCTACATTGACAACTCTAGGCTTGAAATTGGGTACTCGGTCGAGGAAACGTAGGCAGCACTCGAGGAACACATGGAGAATGAAGCCCTTCCCACGGCAAGGAAACTCAGGCTTGGCTTTGACCTCCCCAAGTTCCAGCTCTATTATGTATCTCTGTGCTGCTGCCATGACCACTACCCCCCTATCTCAGTCCACATTTGAAATGTCACAGTGCAACCAATGGAGATGGCAAAGCTGCTTGGAGTTGTCCTCGACTACAACCATGCGGAGCCGGCCCAGCGCAGGGGCACCAAGGCTGTCCTCGCCCTCTCTTGAATCTCCTCCCCCACGTTTGGCATGCCTCGCACGTACATCCGCCAACTTTTCCAGATGGTTGTGGTCCCCCACATGGAATACACCCTCCCGGTGTGGTACTGCCCTGTCACCGACAGTGGAGATGCTCACCACAATGGTACAGTTTGGGTAGCCAAGGCGATAGGCAAGGTTCAGTGTCATGCCTGCAAGCTCATCACAGGTGCGCTCCGCACCACGGCCATGGACACCCTGGACTTCCACGCCAACCTCCATCCCATCCACATCCGCCTCAACCAATCTGTGTTCAATGCCGCTTGCTTCTCTCCCTTCCTCCAACCCCATCTGTGTCACCTTCCTCTGCTGCTGCCGAGTCCCCCACTTTCACCGCCCCCCCATCCACCACCTAATCCACGCGTTCCCCAACTTCAAAAACAATTTCGTGATGATAGACCCGCAGCGGCGCTTCACCCTGCTACCGGACAGCGTACTTAGCAAGTCCATCACAGATTCAAAGGAGGAAGTGCAGGAAAGAATGGAGAGGACCCTAGCGAGGGGAGGTGCGTGCATCTTCACGGACAGGTCGGGTTACAAGGGAGGGGAAGGAGCAGCGGCGGTCGCCATGAAGAGCCGAACAATGGGCATGAAGCAATAGAAACACCTGGGCCCGGACACAGAGCACACCATCTTTGAAGCCAAAGTCATTGGCACTATCCTCGTGCTGGAAATTATCGCCGCCACCCCCTCGCCTCAGTGACATCGATGTTTTCATGGACTGCCAACCCGCCATCATTGCCCTATCAGCTCCCAAACCACAACCCGGCCAATACCTCCTCACAATGTTCCACGCCATCCTTGCCCACCTCTGCTGCATCCACCGCACTCTGAAGATCAGACTCCACTGGGTGCCTGTGCACATGGGGATAGCAGGCAACAAAGCTGTTGACGCCTGTGCTAAGGAAACGGCCCAGGGGCTGAGCTTGCCCCTCACCCTCCCCATCACGCTGTTCAAGAAACCACTCCCAACGAGCAGAGCAGCAACCATCGTGGTGGGTAGCAAGGTGTTCGCGGCCCAATGGCATGCCAAATGGAAGCTCTCAACGCGTCATGCTGCCATCTCCATGTTTGACAACGCCACCCCCTCAAAGGCGGCGCAGAAAATTTACAGCGGACTAAGCAGACTACAATGCAGCATGCTCACCCAGCTGCGCACCGGCCACATTGGGCTCAACGCATACCTACACTGTTTCAAACTCTCACCGACCCCGCACTGCCCTAACTGCTCTGCCCCAGAAACAGTCGTCCACTTCCTCCTACTATGCCCCGCTCACCAAGCCCACCACCTCCACCTCACTATACGAACCGGTACTGCCCGTCTCCCCGTCCATTCTCTCCTTGCTGGAGTGGCCAAGCAGGCAATAGGGAAGTTGTTTTCAGACGACACTACAGCTTACCTGTCTGAATACCACAAGTTTGAGGATCCAACCGCTGTACTAGATAGATGGTGCATGGCCTCAGGAGTGAAGTTTGATGTGTCAAAGACAGAGATCATACCATTTGGGCAAAAGTCCTTCTGCGACCGATTTGTCGCCACTCGTTGTCTGACCAAGACTGACGATCCTGTACCTGCAGGAGTACACATAGCTGCTGATGGTGAAGCAGTGTACATCCTAGGCGGTTTTGTAGGAAGCAAGGTCGACACCTTCTCCACGTGGATGCCAGTCCTTGATAAAATAGATGAGGACTATACCCGATGGGCAAACATGAACCCTACCATGAGCATGAAGAAAATATCGACCAGTTTGTTGTCGGCTCCAGGACCCACTACCTAACTCAAGTTAATGGTATGCCCCCGACTGTTTTGAAACATATCCTGAAAGTGGAAAGAATTCATGAATGATGGGAAGTCATCCATGATATCAAGGGCACAGCTGATGCTGCCACGGGACGAAGGAGGCCTAAATATGCTGGATATTGAAGCACGGAATGACACTCTGCTCCTCATAAAACCCGCCTCCCTAATGGAAACGGATCCTGACAAGCGCATGCACTGGGCAAGTCTAGCCCAACACCAACTAAAAATGCGAGTGTTGAAACACCTGGTTGTGGCTGAAAACGCCAAGTCAGAGATGGCAATCCAAAACTATCCCATAAATCAACAAACTTACTCAGAGCAACACAAAGGTGCTATGAAATGTCTAAACAAGTACAGCACAATCTTCAAGGTGGTGAACCCATCAATGGAATTGCAATGGAAGATGCCTCTCTGGTACCACCCCGGAGAAGACTAGTCAAAGACACAGACAATCAACCGTGGACTGACTGTGGTGGAAGGAGTAGATGCCACTGATCGCCTTCGAGACCCACTACACACCAAATCCGCCACCTGCCTATGTGATGCATGCGAAAAGGACAGAGAGGCGCAATGCAAAAACCAGCATGTGTGTGTAGAAGGAGCAGTACACATGCTAGGCCAGCTACGCCCCGAGTGGGACCTCAAAAGAATGACTGACCGGGAAGAGCCCGAAGGTGCTCAGACATTGGTGGAAGGGTCACAAAAATTCCACTGCCCCGAAGAAATTGAGTCCCTGGGACAGGGCCTCCGTGTGCTCACAAAGAGAAGCGACGAGACCCAGGAACGACCGGAACACCAAAGACCATGTGTGCAAAGGCGGGCCGCAAGAGAACCTTCGCCGGAGGATAAGACCGTATATGTTGGGGCTGCAACTATTGTCCCAGTGAGCATGGTCCCTCGAGCTGCCGCTGGCGCCTACTACGGCCCAAGCGACCCACGAAACTCTGCGTGGCGCACCCCTAGATCGTGGGCGCAGACAACGTACACTGCCAAACTTGCCGCTACCATAGAAGCTGTCCAGAGCACAGACCCCAAAGCAAATCTCACCATAATTAGCACCCAGGACAGTATCTGCAAGGAGATGACCAAAAAACTCCCGTAGTGGGAAAAAGAAGGCTGGGTGGGCGTGCGCCACCGTGACGCACTCAGATGCCTAGCATCTGAACTAATAAACCGAAAGGCAAGCACGTTCTTCAAGGCAGCAAAACCAGGAACAGAAGCATGGTTCCTCTGCCAGGAAGCCAGGAAGCTAGCCAAAGCGGGAGCCAGAGGGAACAGCGTAAGCCAAAAAGATATGACCATACCCCCTGGTACTGCCCTGCCGGGAGTCCGCCTACAGGGAAACTGACAGAAGACCTTCTACCACGCAATCCACGGAATCAAGTCGAAACAGATGACCCCGCAGCCAGCCACAACCAAAAAGCTGCTGCTAGTGAGAGCCAGCGCAAAGAGCCTGTTCGGACAAAGAGTCTCGGATAAAGAGATATGGAGATCCATCCAAAACCGGGACCTTATGCCCAGAACTGCGCAATTCATGTGGAGGGCAATGCAGAATGCCCACAAGACATGCCTTTGCTTCACTCCGGCTGAAGTGCAGAAGGCTGTATGTGGTGTCAAACAGAAAACTTGACTCGACCACCGTTTGAAAGATTATCCTGGCCTAAAGACATTTTTTTTCCCTACTGTCATTCCGTATCTCACGGCTAATTTTAAACGCCGGCAACCTCTTCTCAACTCTTCTGGCAAACGTTCTCAGCAGATCTGAGTTGAGATTCTAGAGATTGACGTTCGGCATCGTTCTTACAAACTTAATTAATTAGTATGCAAGGATCTACATGGAGAAGTTATGCTATAAATTAAATTATAGCCCAATCAGCGGCCTTCCCTTTTCATCCGCCACAAGAGAAATTCGGACTGCGACAAATCTCATATCATCCGACAGTGGTTTCAATATGGTTGCAATATCATTGAAACTCTATAACTCAATTGTCTATTAGCATCCTAGGCGAGCACACATGGCAGTGCTCTGAAACTTACCTTGCTTGAAGGGGCTTTCAAAAGAAAAAAAGAGACTCGAATCGCGGCACGGGTGCAGGGATGCTGCGCTACATGCATGTAACACACCAAGACTACAGAGGGTAGTTTAGCATCCATAAAGCAGAGTACAACACGTCGGCGGTGCAAGGGATATGGGTATGACTGAAGACACATGGAAATATGATCGATATTAGTAGTGGGCAGCAACAGAAGTGATCAGACACGAATGCTCGATGCGTTGGTAAAAACGGATTTGAAAAATTGTTTCCAACCATTGCATTTCGACCCCTTCTAGACTCACCTGTGGCTAGCTAACCTACACAAAGCTACACAGATGCTAGACAGAGGTCTCCGTCTAGGCAACTAGACATGGTCAGTCTACCTGTGTTTGGATCAATCTACCTGTGTTTGGGTCAGTCTAGGTCTATCTTGATCTATCTAGCTCTGTGTGGCTCAATTTGGGTCAGGCTAACTGAGTGTAATGACTGAGACAAAATGACTCGGACTAGCCACTCGCAACGACCTATACTGAGCCCCACTTATCTAAACAGATCTGTTTTTGGGACCTGCACACAGGCTACCCAGAGGTTACACAGAAGCCACACAGAGGCTATACAGAACTAGACAAAATCTCTGTCTAGTAAGCTAGAAGGGGGCTGTCTAGGGACTATCCTCACGCAGACATGGGCTACACAGATCAACACAGATCAACAGATCCAGGCAAAGTTGAGTCTAGGGGGGGTCGGAACGCAGGGAATGGAAGTGTTCGGCGGTGAGGGGTAGAACCAGGCCCGCAGGCCGATGCCGACCCGATTGACGTGCTAGCGCTAGGTAAGAGGTCTCGAAAGAAACAAAGAATTGATGAAGAACTCACTGCTGCGTGGCCCCCGGAGCGTTGGGTGGTAAGGAGTAGCATTAGACCTCCAGGGCGATGGCGACCCGATTTACGTGCTAGCGCTAGGTAAGAGGTCTCAAAAGAAACAAAGAATTGATAAAGAACTCACCGCTGCATGCCCCCGGAGCGTTGGGTGGTAAGGAGTAGCATTAGGCCTGCAGGGCGATGGCGACCCGATTGACGTGCTAGCACTAGGTAAGAGGTCTCGAAAGAAACAAAACGTTGATAAAAAACTCACCGCTGTGTGCTCCCGGAGTGTTGGGCGGTAACAAGTAGAATTAAGCCTGCAGGGCGATGCCGACCCAACTGACATGCTAGCGCTAAGTAGGAGGTCCCGAAAGAAACAAAACATTGATAAAGAACTCACCGCTACGTGGCCTCCGGCCTCGGTCAACTCGAAAGGCCATTCAATTGATTTCGTATAAATCAAAGAAATTGTGAGCGCTGGATAGCGAAGGAAGGGATGAGCAATACTTACCAGAACGATGTTGGGCCCCGCTTGAGAACGCGAATGATGGCGCGACGTCCGGAAGCCATTGCTACCCCTAAGAGCGCAGTGGTCGAAACCTGAGTTGAAAAGTGAGCAATGCCCAGGGGGCGATTGTAGAGTCCAGATCCACAGGCATGCTGGGGATGCATAACTAATTGGAGTAGAACTATCCTGACCCTCAAAAATTGAGCGCGCCCACAGGGACACCAGGATTCTGGAAGCGACCCGCGGACATCCCTGAGCGCTTGGTTGAAAACTGGAATAGGAACTCAAGAGCATGGAAACCTACCTCGTCGAGGGAGGGAAATTGGACATTCATGAAACCACTCGCACTTAACTTACCCCGATGGCCGCGGCATTGAACAGGAACTGCCGGGCACCTTGCACACTTATAGCCTATTAAGGTGGTTAGTTGATCACGGAAGCAGAGGGAGGGTAAAACGGGACGAAATGTGGAACGAGATCAAGGGAGATGATGGGGGTGGGGAAGCAAAAGGGACGCCCAAAGGAGTGTCCCTTTTGAACGGGCGTTGAACGGCTGATCAACGAGGTGAAAAATAGCAACCAGTTCCCTGGACCAAAGTTAATCTCTGATACACGGGTCAGATGGACACCCCAAAAACTGAAAAGGGATGCCCGTACGGGAGCCGTCCGGAGAGAGTGGGAAAAATGGAAGCACGCAAACAGGTGCATACTGATAAAAGGGATCTGCTTAATACACGAGGTACTGTTTCTTGCAGTGTACGACAAAAAACTTGAGGAACGGAGGTGGCGACACGGGCAGTGGGAAATCAGAGATGATGGGGATAGAACGGAAGAAGTGACACAAAGGATACCCTGCCTCAGGCTTTTGAGGGGAGCTTGAAAAATTTCTAAGCACCCCAGCATCTAAGCTAATTGCAGATACAGGGGGTCAGCTGAGATAGTGAATGGGGTAATTTCGGCAGTACAAACAGGTGCACTCTGATTCGAGGCATCTCGATAATATACGAGTAATTGTGTAGGTGCATACTGGAAACACATCCTGAATGTGGAAACAGAGCAACTTGTCAGAAATGCGGAGTTGCAGAAGACCTGGAGCACATTTTGGTGAAGTGCGAAGCAATTGAGGTCATGATTGTATGGAAAGCTGCTGAACTGTCTGGAATTAGACTATACCTAAAGACTGCACATTTTGCGTGTTTCAGAATAGTCTGATTACAGTATAGGCGTATTTCTGGGAGTTAGTATATGGTCTCGGTATAGCTGGCAGGGTCAGGATCAAAGAGTAATTGGTAGAAAGGGTAGGTGGCTACCCTGTGGACTGGCAGTGCTCGCCTCGAAAACCGTAGACGATCGTGTAGTCCACAAACCTCTGAAGAGACTATGTCTGAAGCTTAGTTCCACACAAGAAATAAGCCAGAGATACTGACAACAGGACATGCAGGAATAAGCTTATTCCTGCTCGGCTAAGGCAAGGCCTTCCATCTGAACGGCATGTGAGGCTCGGAAGTACTTATACCGGAGGAGTTCCAGGATAAGTGAAGGTCAGCTAAGTCAATCTGATGGGATTGATCTTATTCCTAGGAAGCGGAGTTGGGAATAAGAAACCTTTCTGGGAAAAGGTTACACTACGGGTATCTACGGATAGCTGGAGGCCAGGGGAATAAGGCCCGATGGTCAGGAGCAACGGGGAAGGGACAGGAGACAAAGGGAATAGGAGGGCAACACAATATCAGTCAGCCAGGGGACTAATGTTTTCAAATATCCTGGATGACAAAAGCCGCATGGTCGGGAATCAGGGACTACCTGGGCACTGGTCATTGGCAATATGCTCGCAGACATCCTTCCGACGAATAAACGGAAAAGGAGGGGCGATCTCAGGCTATTTTACTAATTTCTGCTTGGTTTGAGGACTTTCATATGATTTTGGGGCTTGTACAAGGAGTTGGGACATTATTAGGAGTAGGACACAGAATCCCCTTGTACTAGTAGGCATAACACTTGCGATCTGGGCTATTTCTGGGGTTGGCACAGTGTGTATTGTTGCTGGACTTTAATATTGGGAAACCTTTCTGTTGGAATAAGGAGTTGGTTACTGGAAACATCTTAGGGCGTGATTGAGGCTACATAGTACTGGGAAATCGAAATCATTTATTGTCATTGTCATCGTTCATTGTCAAATTGTTCATTGTCAAATTTTTCATTGTCATTGCTCATTGTTCATTGTCAGTCATAAATCGTCATCGGGTTCTCTGGGAAATAAGCTTTTGAACATATATCCTTGTGGAAATAGTCTATTGTTCGCCTCTTGGAGGTTTCTTGTGTCTCTGGACACAACCACCACCACACACACAACACCTTCTTGTCTCATAGCTGCGAAGCTCTTAAATATTTTATTTCCATTGCTCAATTATCTCTCAGGCCAATTCCTGGTGATATCTTGTAGTGAAGGCTCATCTTTCTGTGGGAATCTTATACCTTCCCTTCAACCTATTGTTAGGCCCTGTACAAGGGACTACCACTTGCCTGGATCTTAGCTCTTGCTTCCTCTGATCGGCCTATTTCTGATTCTCGTCTTATTTCTGTGGGCATCACTGCTTATATTGGAAAGACTTGGGTTATATTTGGGTGATAATTGGATTGTTTGGGTTTAGTTCGGAGCACATTGTTCGCTGCCAAAAGACTGTGGCTGCTGACAGAGAAGGATCTCACTAGGGAGCATACTAGGGAGCAGCCAGGCAATCTTCAAAGACGGGAACAGTAAAGCGAACTGAGGGTTGCAGAGGTGCTACTGCGCCCTGGTGTCGGAGTCAGCCTTCACCATCTGGAAAATCAGGAATGATCGCATTATCTCACGGGCCGGAGAGGATATCACTGAGGCCGAGATCATAAACGAGTAGCTGTTCAACATAAACCAACGTCTCCAGATAGATGTGACTCTCGCAAACAGACCCAAACATAGAGGACCAAACCTCGACCCAAAGTGGGTACTTGAGACCTGGTCCGGTATATTGGATGGCGAGAGCAACCTACCTGCCAATTGGCTTCCAGATTTTTAGTGGGTAGTCAGGCACTTACTTGGAAACAACTCCAGTGAGGAAGTAATACTGAAGTAGGTTAGCCCGGCAGCCCCACACTGCCGAAACTGGCATGCAAAATGCATTTCTCGGGTCGTGTGTTTATTTTTCTGTCCTCGGGTCCCCGGAACCATACACAAGCCTTAGGGGCTAACCCATTGTTAGTTACCTCTGGTCCGATCGTGCCACCAAAGAAATAAGAAAAAAGAGTTGTTAGATTCATTTCTAATGAAAGAGTCAGGTTTGGCGTACAGCCACTATTGAGGCTTCAAAAATCTAATGAACTGAAGCACAGCCACTATAATCATGAAAAACGGTAAATGGCGACGGTAAAAATGCGCGGTCGGAAAATGACGGTCTCGAGATATTATGAACGATTCCTAAGTACTCGTAATTAGGGTGAGGAATGCAGATGAGATTGAATGATTGCAACCAGGTAAGTACGCCAATGTAGAGGTGTTACAAACTGCGGAAGGGATAAGGTGCGCTAAACACATCATTCGAGCTGCATGAAAATTAATACTGTTGAAGGAAGCCTGCCGTTCGCTTATCTCCCAGAATTCCATAATGGCCAACGCCGGCAATGAAATAATGAGCAACAGGCTTCCGACACCCACTAGCGCCAAGGTCCCCCCAGTCGCGGCCAGACTTCGTAGCTACCACGCCGAATTCAGCTGTCAACGCGCTGAGAGGGGCTTTGACGGAGGAAAGCCAGTGGTTCATTGACTGCGCATACTCGCTCGCCGACAAAGAGCCATCTCGTGGAAAGAAGTCGCAGAGGAAGTCGGAAAGAGAACGGATCATTCGTTTGCCAATCGCAAGAGATTCCACGTCGGCCTTCTTTGCAGAAGGGGAGCCTGTCGATGCCGCCTCGAACTCCTTCAATCTGTCGCTGTCTGGACCGTAAAGGGGATCCTGGCGAAGCAGCTCAATGGTATTCCCAAAGGTGGAGTCGGCGGAAAGCCCTGTTTCTCGCAACGAGGCCTGAATCGACTCCATGGTCCACAGAAGGGGGAAGTGGTCGATGAAGGACAGCTGTATGACTTCTTCGCCGCTCTCTTCCAGCAGTTTGGCCACGGCGACGGCGACGACACTCGTTCCAGAGTAGCCCGTCAGGCGATACGGACCGTGCGGGCGCTTTTCGCGGATTTTATCCGCAAAGAATGCGGCCTGCACGGAGAACGGAGAGATCGGGGTGGAATCCATGATTTGAATGCCCCAAAGCGTGCCTGAAACGTTGGCTCGAAGGGCCATGGCAGCATCAATAGTCCCCCTGATGCCGGGGAACATAATCAGAGGGACTCCTCCTTCCGAACGTAGTTCCACGACGGTCTCTGACGAGGCCGGAACGCTGTAGTCTGTCCCGGGCCCCGGCTGAATTTCGGTATCCGTCAAAGTCCCACCCACCAATCGTTCCAGGAAAGAGGCTAACTGAGAGATGGCGGGACGGGCATAAACAAGGTTCTGTGGGATCGCAGCGGCGGCGTCCGCGAGGTCTCGAGATCGCAAAGCCTTAACAATGTGAAGACGAAAGATGGTCGCCGTCAAACTGCAAATTAATTGAGCATATGCAACAATAACAAACAGCTAATCCTCAAATACCTGTCAAATCCCTGATGACGAAGGTCCTCCGTCGGCGATATTTTCATGAAATTGCAAATACTTGCGGCGACATTGAGCAGCCACGGTTGGATAATTGCGGTCACCCACACAGTAGGCGCCTCAATCAAATCAATGCCGTTGAGTTGTTCCTCGACCGTGTTATAACTGCAATTTATCGGTATGAATACGGCCGGGAATCGTGACACACACATAGCGTCAATTTCCGTCGCATATAGACTGATCGCGGCCTTGCGCAGAACCGTGCCTTTGCCTGCGCGGGGAAGGGATTTATCCAGCGAAGTAAACAATATCATTTCCTTGAAAATCCGACTAAATCTCGGTGCAATGGCGTTGGCTTCTTCAATAACGGGCCTAGAATCAATTCAGTGGCCCACACTGGTGGAAGGGAAGTTTATAAGTACCAAACCGTGTTTCTGAGATCGGCGAGTTGAATTGGATCCTTGACGTCGATTTGCAGCTCTGGAGGCGTTTCAATCAGTATTCCTGTCTGGGCGCGCTCGTGTCCAAATGCAATAGCTGCAGTAACACTGTCATAAATTTCCGTGTGCATTGAGCTCGCGTGCAGTCAGCGGAAATAAAACGCACAGCGGGCTACCCGTGATGATGTTCTCCAAGGGGGCGGGAACCGTTTTCTCTCCTGAAGTGTGAACAATTGTGTCGTCGAGACGCCCGACACTAAATCAATCCGGTCAATTCGACTAGGTATCTCATTCGTTTTACGTACAGTCGCCACAGGTGCTTTTTCTTTGGGTGATTAACGCAGAGATCCGACGTTGCGTAGCTTATAGGGTTTTCCAGATTTTGCACCATTGGAACCCACGTCTCAGATGTCTATGGAAGTTCAACGTTGAGTAAGTACACGAAGAGAAGCATTGAAAATGCAACGAACCAGGATTTGGCATTCAAAAGTCCCGTCGCCTTGCGGTACCCATCTCACATTCAACCGGTCCGAGATCCGGAACCACCCCCAATCCGTTGCGTCCCCTTCATGCGGCCACAAGGCGGCAATATCTCCGGTCTCAGTCGTTCCGTACCAGATGAGAAGATGCACGCCTGCATTCACCAGACCGTCTCCGATCCGCTGCGGAAGCGGGCCCCCCGCCCATATCTAATTAGTTGCAGTAAATAATCAATGTTATGTTATATATGTTGAATCGTATACGCACGATCGTATGAAGCGTCGTCAGATATGCGAGCGCATCGGGGGAGTCGAACCAGGTAATGAGGAAGGTTGGGACGGTCGTGAGCGACCTGCACTTCGTTTTCCGCGCGTGCTCCAAGATGTTATGGGATGATGGGATCATGGGAAAGGCACCCGGAGAGGTGGCAGTCGGCGGGTACACCGCGACGCATATCCCGGAGAGGGGCTGCAGCAGCTGGCATTTTATGCCCATGAGGTGGAACGGCGGAAGCCCCATGTTCGCTATCGGCGCTTCGACGTGGGTTCGCACCTCGGCGACGGTGGCTAGATGAGGGAGCTAACGATGAGCGCACGAGAATTAGGTGTCACTATTGACGAACTGGAAATCCAGTGAGCGAATGCTCGATGTGTCTGTGCAACGGCCTTGGGAAAGCCAGTGCTCCCAGAGGAATGAATATACATGAAGACATCGTCAAAATTTGGGTTAATTTGTGATTTGGGATAAGGTTGGAATGTATGGCCCGGGGTTTCCGCGCCGATATTTGGATAAATTTCCTGGAACAATGGAATCTCTTGGATGTCCAATGCAAAATCGACCTCCGCAAGATGCATCTGAAGTCGCGCCAACAGAGGTGATAGGGTGGAACGGGTAGCTATGATGTGGTGGCAAGAGGAGTCACGCAGGAGCTGAAAGATCGCGGATACTGAATTCCTAGGAGAAATGGGAAATGGCTGAATGTCCTAAATTAAATAGAAGGTCGACAAGGAAGAGTAAGCGCACACACAATGAAATTCGCGGTCATGAGGCCGACCAGAATGGCATAATACAACATAGTATCTGACTCGGCAAGAATGGCGACCACTTTCCCATCTTGACCTTCGCGGTTTGGACGTAGGACATGAGCAGCGCGGTGTGTGGCACGACCGAACTCCAGCTGTGTGATGGTAACGATTTCGGAGGATTCTAGCTTCGCATAGATGTAGAATGGATCCGAGGGAATGTTTTCCAAGTTACGCACGACGAGGTTAGGAATGGTTTCGGGGCTCAGGGCAGAGGACATGACGGCCACTCGAACAAGGTGCACCGGTAGAGTAGCGACTGTAAGAAGGATTTATCCTCAATTCTTATCGCATGTCGGCAGCTTATTCGGAAATCCAATAGAAATCTGTGGGTAGTTGCTGGCAAGATGAAGGTAGCACAAGATCAGCGTCCAAAGTGCGGCGCTGTTCATTTCCACTTATTAATTAACTGTACATAACTAGTAGCTTTCCCTTCTGACCGGATTGCTCCGAAAGGGTTTACCGGTGGGCTTTTGACGCACCCGGGAGTATAGAAGGTCGTCATTTCTCCTGCCATTCTCTATTCGTATTCGCGTCCCTATCTCTGTTGGTATTCGGATTATATCTCGTACCTTCCGCCTGTTCAACATACGTGCCCACCGACCATTGTGTCCGCACGCACGCACGATCGGGATCACGGAGACAGTGTTTACGCTGCGGGACCAGGAGATGCTGATGGTTGATGTCCGTGTTTCACGCCTTTCTTTCTTTGATTTTTCTGTCCAATGTTTGGCTTTCTGGATGCCAGTTTTTTCCGGCGGGCGGAGGAGCTGCTTTTTTCTTGCCAGTCCTCGTTGTTTTGGTCGTTTGACTTTCGCTACGACGAGCGGTGCAGACTCTCGAGAAGGATATCCTCAATTCTTATCTCAGTTCGGCAGCTTATTCGGAATTTACTGTGAGAAGAACCTTGGATCACCCTGATTGACAACTCAATCGGTATGTAATTTTTTCCTTCATCAGGCCGGAGCTGGGTGGGTACCTCATTCATTTACGTAGAGAATACGTACGGGCGATCGTCCCACCAATAAGTAGCACCGGAGGTAGCATCGTGCTTCTCGGCCCCAAACCTGCGATACCACGTAATTTACCAAAGTCTGGTTGTTGAGGGTTTGGATTGCATAACCCTGGATTCCCGTGAGAACTTGCTTGAACATTTGCGACGCTCTGACGCACGCCCCAACCTGCGATACCACGCAACCCTCAGCCAAGGAATCGGAGCCACATATTTTTCCGAACGACTCTCTTTCGTTCTGGCAGCAAACTTGAACCGTAATCCAGTGCCGTACCATTGCCCTTGTTTATCGGTCTATTTAAACATTGCATTCCGCGGGTCTGTAGGCACACAGTTTGCCTATCCCCGTAGGCAGAGGGCGGTAGACCTGGGGATAGACCGACTGTGCCTGCATGTTCCACACCTCAACTTGCATCCAGACACTGGCCCTGCACTACTCCTAGTTGTTTTTTAGTGTCGCTTCATGCGTGCAATCCATGTTCATTTCTGTCATTGCTTTGATGCCTTCACACGCACGTCACTGCCGGCGGCGGGTCATTCACTTCTCACATCACTGCCGGCGGCAACTCCTTCATCTCGTCAATCCTGATCATTAATTCATAAAGGCAGCAGAGAAATCAGATAAGAATGTGAGGCAGGGTTCATCCTCAATTCTTATCGCATCTCGGCAGCTCATTCGGAAATCACTGTGAGAATAACCTTGGATCAGCCTGATTGACAACTCAATTGGTATGTAATTTTTTCCTTCATCAGGCCGGAGCTGGGTACCTCATTCATTTACGTAAAGAAGGCGTACGGGCGATCGTACCACTAATAATTAGCGCCGGAGGTAGCATCGTGCTTCTCCGCCCCACCCTATAAACAAAGAACTGACACGGGATTTCACGTGGAGCTTCATAAATGCGGCGACAACGACATGGTGATACGAATCGTCTTCAAAATCTTCGAGAACTTGTTGGTGGTCCTTGAACGTGGCAAGGGAACAGTACATCTCTCCCTCATTATAAAATTGTAAGTGTCTGAAGCTTTTAAAGTTCGTTTTGGGCAAATCCGTTCCCACCCCCGTTGGAAAGTATGGGCAGTACCACATCATTACGTTCAAATCGACAGCACGCCCACTTGATCAAAAACAGGTTCCACTCGGCCCCCGTTGGAATAGAATTTGCAAGAACTACGGTATCAAAGTGCATAATAACCTCGCGGTATTACATAGCTAACCTATGACAATGGTTACTGACGGGCAAACGAGCCCATAGTGAGTGTTTTGTTTGCGGCCCAAAGGGCAGCCTCTACCAGCCTCCTCTCCCACGGTATCCGGAAGAGTGGGATTATTTCATAAACGACCGGAGAACTGCCTCTCTGTCGCGTAAATTCAACCAGTTATTCTCACTCACAGCTCTCAGAGTCTATGATGGAGATTTTATGAAGTTTCCCCCTGATGTTTCTGCCGCCACCTTGAATGGTGGACGTACATACCAGCGTACAAGACGTGCCTTCGCTTCACTCCGGCGTAAGTGCAAAGGGAAGTAAACATCATTTGCATTGCAAATGTACACAATATTGTACCCATAGATGTAGAGACCGAATCAGGTTTTGTAAGAGATACAGTAATAGGTTTACAGGCCATACGCGACCTTCCCCCTTCCCTCAGCCGCGATTGCAGGCTACGCAGCATGTTAATGAGTGTTTGGCAAATATTAGAGGCCAGCGATATAATGGACTGAAGACTTGATGGACATCAGAAAGTGTCAGAAAGTCAAACTGTGAGGAACATGTCTCATACCAGAAAGTAGCGTGAATTGAGGTTGAACTCCTACAACACTAGTAGCTCACTTAGACATTACTATCAAAAACGAGTACATCGCTCAATACCTACCTGGGTAAATAGCCCGCCTTTCGATGAGGGAATCAGATTGGATGTGAGTATGCTGTGCTTAATGAAAGGAATGCGAACAATAAGTAAAATATCCCTCTAGTCAACAAGAAATAGGAGATATCGCACCACTGGTACATGAAGCCCATCACAGGGAGGTACAAAACTACATCCACAATGTTGACGCTCTTCGGGAACGCGTTCAGACTGCAGTGAGGAAGAATTAATGGAACTCAATGATGTGCAAGACAATAATATCAGGTAAAAGCGCTCACCAGATGGCACAAATGTGTTCCGGGCACCTCGGCTTGCTCAAGGACGGAAGGCCAACGAAAATCTATATTCGATTCAGCGGACACAGCGAGGAGTCCAATGCAAATGTGGCGTGATACAATCAGGAGTTGAATTAGATATTGACGATACTCACCACACCTAGAAGGTCCTAGTCAGCAGTATCGCAGAACGTTGATCAAAATATTCACACCGCATTGCATCTCAGCACTGGAACTCAGACAATACTCCAGAGGAGCTGGCGTGCGACGCTGTCAGTGTGCATAGCGCTGATTTCTACGTGGCTGGAGTGCGAAACTGAATCTCGCATCGCGCTGGGTCAGAAAATGGGACTGGTGTTTTAGAGAAGTGATGAGAGATAACTCCCGGCCCCCAAACTCCCCTAGCCTGCTCGCGTGGACCCGGAAATTGAATATGACGATGCTGAACAGAACCAGGCATATCATTGCTTTAGTCAAGACCGCACCGAAAGTCGATCTACATTGGAATGCAAACAATGTGCGGGAGAGAGTTCAAGATAGATATATACCTGTATGACTTGGGGTGCTGGACCAATCTTGAGACAGCTCGAAAAAAAGCCTGGAGGTCAAAAGGTAAAGCGACGAGCGTCCCAAATACACCGGACTCACAAGGATCACTAGAGATTGAGATGCGACTCGCCGATATCGCTCAGAAGACAGCGGAAAGCCATTTATGAGCCAATAATTATAAACAAAAACCTACCTTATGGGGATGGAGAGGGATGCGGACTGAAATTCGCAATTATCGTGAACTCACCTGCGCCGGCCGCATTGATATTCTATGGACATCTGGGCGCTGGCTTGTATGATCCCACTTATCTGCGTGGCTAGTATTGATTACAGAGTGAGACGGGGGTGAAACGGGACAAACAGCCCAATTCGATACAGCGGGGATATGATAGGAGAGGGGCAGAAGGATGTGAAGGAGAACGTTCCTTTTGAACGGACGTTGAGTGGTTGATCAGGGAGGTCATAAATAAGCTGGACCGAAGCCATTTTCTCATGCATAGGTTCGCGTGCAGACTCCAGAAATAGAATTGGAAATGGCATACGGGAGCTGCCAGGTGGTGAGTGAGAAAAACAGAAGAGTGTAAACATGTTCAATCGGATTCTAATATACGAGGTATGAGGCTCCAAGAGGTTGCCAGAGAACCTGTTGTGGCGATCGGTGCTTGACTTGACTCTTGGCAGACAGCACCTTAGCAGGAAGCAATTTCAAACGGCGGAAGCATGCAGGTGGATGAGATGGCGATGGGAGGATGGAAGCTCCGTCAATGAATTGGCTGTGTTCGCTGTGGAGGGAAATCCCTTGATGGCAATTTGGGTTGCCCATGAAACACAACTGGCAGCCGACATTCGAGATCACATGTTGCGAGTCATTTCTGCGCCTAATCCGTCGTTGGTGAGAAATGAACTACTCCGAACACTCGAAACTTTGTTGCGGGGTCTGGGGAGAACTTTGACGGATATTGGACTACCAGAACCGGACGAAAGCCAGCTCGAAGTGGATGAAGAACGTCTGCAATGGTGTGGTGATCCCACCAATCTCTGCGCCTTCAAGGATAGTCTTATACCTGAACAGGTATGTTTCGCACATCTCAGTGAAGTCTTGAAACTGAATCCAATTCAGAACTCTGTATCAGGGGCGATCTGGCATGCGTCGGCGTACCGTGACCCCCTGCAGTATGTTGATATTTGGTCTGGAGGTTTGATGCATCAAACGATCACATGCATCACTGCCAAACGCGTCGAAAGGCGTTGCGCAATGGTGGTGGGGGAAAAATTAGATACATATGGTATAACACTGGTCTATGGAGGAACATGTGGGTCAGAATCAGTTGTGGATTGAGTTCCTGAACGCTCTCATGGCTGTTTTGACCAACTATGACCACCTGGCACGTGCACCTGCTCGGTCTCCTGCAAAAACATCAAATGCATCGCTGCCTGGGATATCATATTTCTCCCTATATTTGTCTACCTCATCCCCAGAAATACCCCTCCATGCCAGCTTTTTGTCCTGATCAATGAAATACCCAAAAACTCTGGTGGAATATCTGGTAACTTGTGTGCTAATTTTTGTCTGGAGAATGTTCGCCATAAAGAATTACAGCCCTATTCTTGTTTAAGTGTTCTAGGTGCCATGAGTGCTAATTTCCTGAAATATCAAGACATGTTGATGATATGAATGTTATATAGAGTCTCAGGCATTAATTACATCAAATTATCACTGTTCTTTGAGTGCAGTACAGCCCAGTACCTGCTCACGAAACTACCTGGGTGTCATGAGTGTTACAGCCTTTTGCGGAACTTAGGGCACGGACTGTTTTTTATTTTTTCAATGAATTTTGTGTTGGATGGCTCTCCTGAGCTCAATTGTCAACCATTTTCTTTTAGAATATGCTCATTATCTTTGCATTGAAAGGCCGGAGGGCATCGTATGCTCGGATTTTCTGATGGGCAATCAAATTGCTTGATTGGGAAAATATCCCGTGTTTTGAGTAGGATGGCTGTAGCATTAGCTACCATTGTTCAATTGGTCTGATTTTTTGATACAATGGGCTCACAGGTATACCAGAGGGCACCATATCCCGGTATTTTTTACATGACTTATATTTGGCTCAAGATGTTGAAAAGAGAATTGGGTGTTGTCGTGATATAGATTGTGTCTGATCTATAGGTCATATTAAAAATACCGGCATGTGGTGCCCTCTGGTACACCTGTGAGCCCATTGTATCAAAAGGTCGGACCAATTGTACAATGGTAGCTAATGCTATACCCATCCTACTCAAAACAGGGGATATTTTCCCAATCAAGCAATTTGATTGCACATCAGAAAATCCGAGCATACGATGCCCTCCGGCCTTTCAATGCAAACATAATGAGCATATTCTAGAGGAAAACAGTTGACAATTGAGCTTAGGAGAGCCATCTGACGCAAAATTCATTGAAAAAATAAAAAACAGTCCGCGCCCTAAGTTCTGCAAAAGGCTGTAATAATACGAAAATATCGCGAGACGTGGTATTACCCTCTCTTTAAAATTACGCTTCTCCGTCTGTCCGAAGCCATTTTAAACTCCGCTGGTCAGTTGACGCACCGTGATCCGATATTAATCCGTCTGAACCATCTTTCAAACTCCGATCAGCGGAAGGGGATGCGAGGCCGCGAAGCGGCCGAGCAGCCGCTTGTGAATGTTAAATGAGCGTCGAAACACGTTGCGCAGTGATGCACGTGATCTTTTTGATGTATCAAACCTCCAGACCAAACACCAGTATACTGCAGGGGGTCACGGTACACCGACGCATGCCAGATCGCCCCCTGCTCTGTATACAGCGCAATCATGCATATTTCAACGGCGGATGAGCCGCCTCCAATCCATGGTGACAGTCGTGCAGGACGCGGGAAAACCTATGTTTTGTATCCGATCATCGGCGCCCTTCGAAAACAAAACGAAATTGTTCTACTGTCTGCGTCATCTGCCTTTGCGGCGAAAAATTATCCTGGAGGACCAAGGACGCATTATCTCGTAGCCTGCAATCGCGGCTGAGGGAAGGGGGAAGGTCGCGTATGGCCTGTAAACCTATTACTGTATCTCTTACAAAACCTGATTCGGTCTCTACATCTATGGGTACAATATTGTGTACCTTTGCAATGCAAATGATGTTTACTTCCCTTTGCACTTACGCCGGAGTGAAGCGAAGGCACGTCTTGTACGCTGGTATGTACGTCCACCATTCAAGGTGGCGGCAGAAACATCAGGGGGAAACTTCATAAAATCTCCATCATAGACTCTGAGAGCTGTGAGTGAGAATAACTGGTTGAATTTACGCGACAGAGAGGCAGTTCTCCGGTCGTTTATGAAATAATCCCACTCTTCCGGATACCGTGGGAGAGGAGGCTGGTAGAGGCTGCCCTTTGGGCCGCAAACAAAACACTCACATCACGAAAAGCGGAAAATAGTTGCCTAGCATTGCCATCCACGGAATGCTACGGAATCGAGGGAATGACCGGAATCATTCCGAATTTTTCAGCACCCATTGCAACGGAAGCGGGGTTCCGAAATGATGGGCATCCGGCCATCTTTCACAATGTCGGGGATGCATTGCAATGCATGACAATACCTTGCAAGCTGCTGTACTCCTGGCGGTTCTACCTTTATTTAATAGGATACCACCATAGCCAGAAATATGGATGAAAATAACATAAGAGAATATGATTATAAAGGTAGATGGATAATATAATACATACAGAGTACGCTTGAACCGGTCCCACAACGACAAGACTTCACGCAACTTCTTGGGAGGCCAGAAGGAGGGAAAGAACACAAGAAATGAGGGAAAGGCAGAGCATGTACTCTTGCAGAATGCTCTTGCAGAATGCTCTTGCAGCTTTGAATCAAGGAGTAGAAATCCGTGAACAACAAGACCGGCGTCAAGCAATTACAGGGTTGAGAAAGCAGGCAAGAACTCAAGAAAGATGAGGCTTGGACATTCTTGAGGCTGTGAGTACCAAATTAAAGAAGCCCAGATACTTTGAATTCAGTATTGGCTTGAGGTGGGACAAATTCGGTAACAGACTTGTTTTTGAGCTTGACGGCAAACCAAGAGTTGGGGACAGAGACAGCTGCGGTCATCACTAATCCAGATTTTGAGGTATTGAGGGTTGAATTGAGCTCAGATTTATCGGCAACAGAGACTTGGATTCATAGACTTGGTCTGACTTGAGTCAAGAGCGAGCGAACCGACGCTGGCGTCGCAAGGAGGCACAATATCAGACAGGCAAGGCAGAGATCTTGAAGAGCTTGATGGGAAGACACAGGTTGGCGCAGGAGAACACGATATAACATGAGAGGAACGAAGGGTGGTGGCGGGTGGTGGGAGAAGAAGAGGAAGAGATGGGGGCGTGATCGCGACCAACATTGGTGTTGTTTGTTCATTTGATTGATGCGCACGGACGTACTGGTGATCTGTTCCTGATCAGATGATGACAGTGTGTGCACTGATATCTCTTATCTGGATCCTATCTCATAAGGTTCTTCTTGAATATGGTGAATCATTGCCACATATGTTGCCATTTTTGAAGTTGTAATTGTACTGGAGGCTTGAGGTCGTCTTAGCCCTTCAACTTTCATACAAATATTTGCGACGGAAGCTACGAAATTGCAAGGCTCAGCAGCAATCCGACAGCATTGCCTACTGACACAAGCATTGTGATTAAATTGCCTGGCCTCACAACCATTGCGATTGCATTGCCTAACACACACAATCATTCCCATCACATCGCAATCAACCAGCTACATTCCGGCTTTTGCCGGCCATCAGAAGGTTTTTCCGGTTTTGGTGATGCACTATGGGCTCGTTTGCCCGTCAGTAACCATTGTCATAGGTTAGCTATGTAATACCGCGAGGTTATTATGCACTTTGATACCGTAGTTCTTGCAAATTCTATTCCAACGGGGGCCGAGTGGAACCTGTTTTTGATCAAGTGGGCGTGCTGTCGATTTGAACGTAATGATGTGGTACTGCCCATACTTTCCAACGGGGGTGGGAACGGATTTGCCCAAAACGAACTTTAAAAGCTTCAGACACTTACAATTTTATAATGAGGGAGAGATGTACTGTTCCCTTGCCACGTTCAAGGACCACCAACAAGTTCTCGAAGATTTTGAAGACGATTCGTATCACCATGTCGTTGTCGCCGCATTTATGAAGCTCCACGTGAAATCCCGTGTCAGTTCTTTGTTTATAGGGTGGGGCGGAGAAGCACGATGCTACCTCCGGCGCTAATTATTAGTGGTACGATCGCCCGTACGCCTTCTTTACGTAAATGAATGAGGTACCCAGCTCCGGCCTGATGAAGGAAAAAATTACATACCAATTGAGTTGTCAATCAGGCTGATCCAAGGTTATTCTCACAGTGATTTCCGAATGAGCTGCCGAGATGCGATAAGAATTGAGGATGAACCCTGCCTCACATTCTTATCTGATTTCTCTGCTGCCTTTATGAATTAATGATCAGGATTGACGAGATGAAGGAGTTGCCGCCGGCAGTGATGTGAGAAGTGAATGACCCGCCGCCGGCAGTGACGTGCGTGTGAAGGCATCAAAGCAATGACAGAAATGAACATGGATTGCACGCATGAAGCGACACTAAAAAACAACTAGGAGTAGTGCAGGGCCAGTGTCTGGATGCAAGTTGAGGTGTGGAACATGCAGGCACAGTCGGTCTATCCCCAGGTCTACCGCCCTCTGCCTACGGGGATAGGCAAACTGTGTGCCTACAGACCCGCGGAATGCAATGTTTAAATAGACCGATAAACAAGGGCAATGGTACGGCACTGGATTACGGTTCAAGTTTGCTGCCAGAACGAAAGAGAGTCGTTCGGAAAAATATGTGGCTCCGATTCCTTGGCTGAGGGTTGCGTGGTATCGCAGGTTGGGGCGTGCGTCAGAGCGTCGCAAATGTTCAAGCAAGTTCTCACGGGAATCCAGGGTTATGCAATCCAAACCCTCAACAACCAGACTTTGGTAAATTACGTGGTATCGCAGGTTTGGGGCCGAGAAGCACGATGCTACCTCCGGTGCTACTTATTGGTGGGACGATCGCCCGTACGTATTCTCTACGTAAATGAATGAGGTACCCACCCAGCTCCGGCCTGATGAAGGAAAAAATTACATACCGATTGAGTTGTCAATCAGGGTGATCCAAGGTTCTTCTCACAGTAAATTCCGAATAAGCTGCCGAACTGAGATAAGAATTGAGGATATCCTTCTCGAGAGTCTGCACCGCTCGTCGTAGCGAAAGTCAAACGACCAAAACAACGAGGACTGGCAAGAAAAAAGCAGCTCCTCCGCCCGCCGGAAAAAACTGGCATCCAGAAAGCCAAACATTGGACAGAAAAATCAAAGAAAGAAAGGCGTGAAACACGGACATCAACCATCAGCATCTCCTGGTCCCGCAGCGTAAACACTGTCTCCGTGATCCCGATCGTGCGTGCGTGCGGACACAATGGTCGGTGGGCACGTATGTTGAACAGGCGGAAGGTACGAGATATAATCCGAATACCAACAGAGATAGGGACGCGAATACGAATAGAGAATGGCAGGAGAAATGACGACCTTCTATACTCCCGGGTGCGTCAAAAGCCCACCGGTAAACCCTTTCGGAGCAATCCGGTCAGAAGGGAAAGCTACTAGTTATGTACAGTTAATTAATAAGTGGAAATGAACAGCGCCGCACTTTGGACGCTGATCTTGTGCTACCTTCATCTTGCCAGCAACTACCCACAGATTTCTATTGGATTTCCGAATAAGCTGCCGACATGCGATAAGAATTGAGGATAAATCCTTCTTACAGTCGCTACTCTACCGGTGCACCTTGTTCGAGTGGCCGTCATGTCCTCTGCCCTGAGCCCCGAAACCATTCCTAACCTCGTCGTGCGTAACTTGGAAAACATTCCCTCGGATCCATTCTACATCTATGCGAAGCTAGAATCCTCCGAAATCGTTACCATCACACAGCTGGAGTTCGGTCGTGCCACACACCGCGCTGCTCATGTCCTACGTCCAAACCGCGAAGGTCAAGATGGGAAAGTGGTCGCCATTCTTGCCGAGTCAGATACTATGTTGTATTATGCCATTCTGGTCGGCCTCATGACCGCGAATTTCATTGTGTGTGCGCTTACTCTTCCTTGTCGACCTTCTATTTAATTTAGGACATTCAGCCATTTCCCATTTCTCCTAGGAATTCAGTATCCGCGATCTTTCAGCTCCTGCGTGACTCCTCTTGCCACCACATCATAGCTACCCGTTCCACCTTATCACCTCTGTTGGCTCGACTTCAGGAGCATCTTTTCGAGGTCGATTTCGCATTGGACATCCAAGAGATTCCATCGCTCCACGAAATTTATCCAAATATCGGCGCGGAAACCCCGGGCCATACATTCCAACCTTATCCCAAATCACAAATTAACCCAAATTTTGACGATGTCTTCATGTATATTCATTCCTCGGGAAGCACTGGGTTTCCCAAGGCTATTGCCCAAACTCATCGAGCACTCGCTCACTGGATATCCGGTCAGTCGCCATTTCGTACTGATTCTCCTTCGCTCATCATTAGCTCCCTCATTCAGGTGTAGTCGCCGAGGTGCGAACCCACGTCGAAGCGCCGATAGCGAACATGGGGCTTCCGCCGTTCCACCTCATGGGTATCAACTCCCAGCTTCTGCAGCCGCTCTCGGGGATCTGCGTTGCGGTGTATCCGCCGACTGCCACTTTTCCGGGTGCCTTTCCCATGATCCCCACACCCGATAATATCTTGGAACACGCGCGGAAAACAAAATGCAGGTCGCTCACGACCGTCCCCACCCTTCTTGTTACCTGGTTCGACTCCGCCGATGCGGTCGCATATCTGAGGACGCTTTATACGATCGTGCGTATACTATTCAACATATATATAATTGAACATTGAATTTAATGCAACTAATTAGATATGGGCGGGGGGCCCGCTTCCGCAGCGGATCGGAGACGGTCTGGTGAATGCAGGCGTTCATCTTCTCACCTACTACGGAACGACTGAAACCGGAGACATTGCCGCCGTCTGGCCCCATGAGGGTGACGCAACGGACTGGGGGTGGTTCCGGATCTCGGACCGGTTGAATGTGAGATGGGTACCGCAAGGCGACGGGACTTTTGAATGCCAAATCCTGGTTCGTTGCATTTTCAATGCTTCTCTTCGTGTACTTACTAAACGTTGAACTTCCATAGACATCTGAGACGTGGGTTCCAATGGTGCAAAATCTGGAAAATCCTACAGGCTACGCAACGTCGGATCTCTGCGTTAATCACCCAAAGAAAAAGCACTTGTGGCGACTGTACGTAAAACGAACGAGAATACCCAGTCGAATTGACCGGATTGATTTAGTGTCGGGCGCCTCGACGACACAATTGTTCACACTTCAGGGGAGAAAACGGTTCCCGCCCCCTTGGAGAACACCATCACCGGTAGCCCGCTGTAAGTTTTATTTTCACTGACTGCACGCGAGCTCAATGCACACGGAAATTTATGGCAGTGTTACTGCAGCTATTGCATTTGGACACGAGCGCGCCCAGACAGGAATACTGATTGAAACGCCTCCAGAGCTGCAAATCGATGTCAAGGATCCAATTCAACTCGCCGATCTCAGAAACACGGTTTGGTACTTATAAACTTCCCTTTCACCAGTGTGGGCCACTGAATTGATTCTAGGCCCGTTGTTGAAGAAGCCAACGCGATTGCACCGCGATTTAGTCGGATTTTCAAGGAAATGATATTGTTTACTTCGCCGGACAAACCCCTTCCCCGCGCAGGGAAAGGCACGGTTCTGCGCAAGGCCGCGATCAGTCTATATGCGACGGAAATTGACGCTATGTGTGTGTCCCGATTCCCGCGCCGTATTCATACCGACAAATTGTAGTTATAACACGGTCGAGGAACACCTCAACGGCATTGATTCGATTGAGGCGCCCACCGTGTGGGTGACCGCAATTATTGAACTGTGGCTGCTTAAGGTCGCCACGAGTGTCTGCAATTTCACGAAAATATCGGCGACGGTGGACCTTCGCCAGCAGGGATTTGACAGGTTTGAGCATCAACCTTTTGTTGTAGCGTAAGCTGAAATAATTTGTAGTTTGACAGCGACCATCTTTCGTCTTCACATTGTTAAGGCTTTGCGATCTCGAGACCTCGCGGACGCCGCCGCCGCGATCCCACAGAACCTTGTTTATGCCCGTCCCGCCATCTCTCAGTTAGCCTCTTTCTTGGAACGATTGGTGGGTGGGACTTTGACGGACACCGAAATTCAGACGGGGCCCGGGTCAGACTACAACGTTCCGGCCTCATCAGAGACCGTCGTGGAACTACGTTCGGAAGGAGGAGTCCCTTTGATTATGTTCCCTGGTATCAGGGGGACTCTTGATGCCGCCATGGCCCTTCGAGCCAGCTTTTCGGGCACGCTTTGGGCCATTCAAATCATGGACTCCACACCGATTTCTCCATTCTCCGTGCAGGCCGCATTCCTTGCCACCAAAATCCGCGAGAAGCGCCCGCACGGTCCGTATCGCCTGACGAGCTATTGCGGAACGAGTGTCGTCGCCGTCGCCGTGGCCAAACTGTTGGAAGAGAGCGGCGAAGAAGTCATACAGTTGTGCTTCATCGACCTCTTCCCCCTTATGTGGAGCATGCAATCGATGCAGGCCTTGTTGCGAGACACAGGGCTTTCCGCTGACTCCATCTTTGCGAATGCCATCCAGCTAATTCGCCACGATCCCTTGTTTGGCCCAGACAACGACCGAGTGAAGGAGTTCGGGGCAGCGTTGACAGGCTCCCCCTCTGCAAAGAAGGCCGACGTGGAATCTGTTGTGATTGGTAAACGCATGATCCTTTCCCTTTCCAACTTCCTCCGTGACTTCTTTACGCCCCACGGCCCCATGTCGGCCAGCGATTACGCGGAGTCACTTAACCACTGGCTTTCCTCCGTCCAAGCCCCTCTCAGCGCGGTGACAGCTGAATTCGGAATGGTAACAACGATGTCTGAGGCTGTGGGGCGCGAATGGGGGGATCTTGGCGCCAGTGGGTGTCGGAAGCCTGTCAACCATTATTTCATTACTGGCGTTGGCCATTATGGAATTCTGGGTGATAGGCGAACGGCAGGTTTTCTTCAACAATATTGATGTTCATGTGGCCCAATGGATGCATTTGGCGCAACTTATCCATTCCGCAGTTTGTAACATCGTACCTGGCTGCTTGTAATATGAATCATTTCAATCTCATCCTGCGTCGTCGCCCTAGTCCAAGGGAATTCGAGCATTTACAAGAGCGCGGTGGGCCGCTTCGCGGCCCCCCACTTCGGTTGAGGAGATGAACTTGTGAGCACTTGAATGGGTGCTAAAACGCAGGCGGTGCCGAGGCACTGATAGCGAAGTTTGAACATGCTTCAGACAGAAGAGGATGATTTTTATAAAGAGCGTGACTATCAGAAGCGCAGAGGTGAGTCGGGAGCAAACCCAGTTCCGAGAGTAGACCACCAGAAATGTGGGGAAACAGGATGGAGGACATGCCATAATTTCGGCGGATGAGCGCAGATAGGCTACTCAGTTGACTACCCAGCTGACAGGGTACGTCATTCGTGGATTTTGTGCGTTGCCGAGAATTCGGAGCCGTTTGACTGTTGCCGAGAATTCGCAGCCAGCAGTCAAACGGCTGCGATGATTGCTTGCGCAGCGAACCTCTTGGAGGGCAGAGGAATTTACACATCAAAGCATTACTTCAGTTGAGTAGCTGAAGGAAATTCAAGATCATTGTGAAAGAGATGGCATTTGGTAAGAGAGTGACAAACGAGCGGAGATTGAAATTGAAAGCGCAGGGAGCGGACTTACAGAGCTTCGACGGACACGCTAATTTTATAAAGAGGGTAATAATGCATGACCGCATGACCCATGACCTATGTTAAATTGACAGAGAAGTGATAGTGGGAATCGTCCGGTGCGGCAGGTTGCGCCGGATGATCGACGGCATTAGGGCCGAAAGAATGACCAAAGGTATAAAGCTCAACTGCGTGAATTTTGATATGGAAGAGGACTATATTTCAGCAGTACTCCAACTCCAAGGTGGCTTTGTACTGTACTGCAGTTGCTGGATAAATAAGCTGGGGTTGTGTGATTTTCCAAAGGTGTGGGAACGAATTGTCCCAAAGCGGAGTTTAGAAGCTTCAGACACTCGCGATTTTATAAAGAGGAAGACTAGCATACGCTAGTTTACTGTCTTGCATGTTCTCTTTGCTTTGATATGGCTGGTACAGATACCTTTTCTGCTCAGCACCCATCCGTTCGAGTCGGGTGCTCGACATTGTTTCCCCCCTGTCTACTTTTTTGGTTTGAAACCGGGCGGAACATAAATACGGGCCATTTCCTTTGTGATGAATGTCTACGCATTTAGATATAGTGAATTCCATTTTGCCCAGAATTTCTGATACTTAGTCCGTTTCTAAGCGAAGGGGTCCGATCAGGGTAAAATCTTCTTACTTAATCTCCACAGCCATATTATGCTTGGACTGCAACGACGGCAGCACCGTAGATGAATGCCACACGTTTTTGCACCCAAAAATGTCGGTAAAACGGATATGAAGCTCCTCCTATTTATTTGCTATTTGACTTGTATTTCAGGTTAGTGGTTCAAGTCACATGAGATTGAGGATTTTATTTAGTGGATTATGGCGCGTTTCACGGAATTTGGAGTCAATAATACCTTGTAAACAGGTCTCTAGAGCCGCTTAGAGGTTAGAAACCACCCAAAAACAATCTGCACGCAGCACGGAAGTGAGTGCTGTGTAGGCTCTGTGACAATCCGAGCTTTTTTTCGGGCTTCTCTATTAAATTTACGTATTTATTTATAAAATTTGCTGCTTATTGGTTGCCTTTCCATAAAGAATTTTTTATTCCTGAGTTTTTCCGTGCTTATTTGAGGGGTGCCAATGGTGCCGTGATCCAGCTTAATCCCAATAATCTAATGCATATTGGCTCCCATAAGCCATAGACATATTATTGTTGAAATAATTGTATCTATATTTGAGCTGGGGTGGATGGCATGTGAGACATAAACGACGACGCGTATTAACCCTTCCCAACACATAGACAACGACGCATACTGCCTTCAACAACAACTCAACGAGATGGTGAATTAAGGCAATGGGATGCGAATTGGGGTGATATATGTCCAGGTTTCCAGTGCGGTCATGATTCAAACTCTGTTGTTGCACAGAGAAGGCCAAAGTGCCCGGTAGGGTCGAGGGCAAGTGAACCGACGTAGGGAAGGAAAGAAATGGAAGAAAGTGAGCAACAGCGAGCAACATGGAAGTGCGGGAAGGCAAACGGTCCGACACAGCTGTTGACATGTGGCGGTGTTCGCATTCCAGGAATCGTGCCAGAAGTTGATTAGAACAAGCTATTTGATGAAAGAAATTCTGAAGAGGGGTAGTGACCCCCTCCTGATTAAAATTCATTAAAGGTCTGAAAGAGGGTTAAAAAATAATCTACGTGAGATCTGAACCCAATGGGGTCCCGACAGCTGTCATGTCTGCGGTGATTTGGCGGATATAGAGCCTAAGATATTCGAAAACATTGTTTAATGCTTATGGAATGTACACACCGCGCTCTTGTAATGTATATTATCCCCGGCCTTCCTCCTCAGACCCACCGCCACTACACTTGAATTCGAAGTCATTTGCACGCCTTATGCCACCTCTCCGGGCAGTTTAGATAGCGTGACTAAAAAAGCGTGAAGCTGGGTAAGAGCGGGATGAGAAAACTATGTGCGCTGTTTCTTGAGGGGAAGTTGCTCGCCGTCGCTCTCATCCTCCGTCAAGTCGCTAAAATCTGCCACATCCCCTTGATCCCAGACTTCTACCCTCGACCTTCCGGTGAAGTTCTTGACTTTCGCATCCTTCCACAATGTAAATTTCTTCAACACGCCTGCCCAACGTCCCTTGCAATCCTTTTCGTGCTGCGCGACGTCCTCGGCGGTGGCGGAGGCGAACCAGTTGACGTCAGACTTGAAGCCGTTCGCAACCCAGCGGAAGAGGCTACCGGCGCTGTACTGGAGGAGGGAGAACCTCTCCTCGTGTGTCTGGATTGGGGTGTTGGAATGGGTCACGACAGCTGAGGGAATTAAGCTGCTGCAGCCGGGGGGAAAACGGATGATGAGATCCAAGTCCCAAAGGACGATGTGCCCACCGAGGTCGGGGTTGAAATTGCCAAGGGTGCCGATGAGACACATGCCGTCGGCTTTGTTGGCGCCGTCGAGATGAGGGGGGGAGACAGAGATGGGGCCGAGGCTGGCGGTCACGGCGGCGAAGGGGCTGCGCGGAAAAATCTGGCGGAGGGACGGATGTTTCTTGAGGAGCGCGTGCTTGTTCTCCCAGTAATCGCTGAAGATGTGGTAAAAGAGCGCCTGAAAGGCAGCTAGGGAAGGAAGTTAGAGGATGGTATCACAGCAGCGAAGGCGGCTCACGGATTGGGTAAGTTGCCATGCGCCCGATGCTCTTGTCCGCCAAGAGCTCATCCATGGCCGTGTGATTGCGGGCAGAGCGCGCCTTGAGGTTGCCGACAAACCATCTGCCGCCGCCGAATGAGTATCCGTCGGATTCTGTGGGGAATCCGCCACCGGCGCTGGTGGCTCTGCGATGAACAAAGGTGCTAGGGGGAAAGGACATCGCATCTCGAGCGGCGCGCATCGCAGCGGCGGCAGCATCAGCGACGGGGGCCCAGTTGCATGGAGGGCTGATCATGGCACCGACGACGTAGTTCTTACAGTCAAGAATGACAAGCGATTTGCTGAGGCAGGGGGCATGAGCGAGTACGACAGGCAGAGAGACAGCACCACTTACTCGCCCTGCCAGTCGATGTAGCGCAGGTGTTTCTTGAGAAATTCTGCGTCGTGTGCATGCACAAGCAAGGGGTGGGCAATAGGCTTGGTGGGACCCGTCCAGCGCTGCTTCGTAGCGCGAAGGTCTTCTGCAGCGAAGGCTGTCTGGACTGGGCCACAACGAGCCGCCTTCTCGAGAACATGGGGTGAAGGCAACGGCGGTGTTGGGCTGGCGAGAGCTGGCGAACCGTCTGTCTTGCGTTGGGCACGCTCCCGAGCTCTTTTAAGAAAATTCTTCTTGGTGGTACCGGTGAGACCAGGTGGGACAACGGGAGAGTAGGTAGATGTGCCCGGGTTGCAAGGTAAGGGTACAATGTCATGTGGGGCGTCCTCTACGTCAGGGTCGTCGTCGTCGTCATCAAGGAAGCCGCAGTCTTCACAGGCTATGCGGGCTTGATTCTCGCGCCAAAGCGCGTTTTCGAGATCGTAGTTGGTGCAGATTATAGTTTCGGTGAAGTCCTCGGACGCGCCTAAGGGCGGCAAGTCAGTAACGCGCTGTAAAATAAATACTTTATTCATGAAAAAGCGAGGATTTATTTCGAGATTATCCAAAATCAATGCCCTGCTCCGGTGGGACTGAGGCAGAGACATGGAGAAAACCTCTTGGTTGTTCTCGATTGCCACCCTGCTCCTGTGGGACTGGGGTGGCAACCGAGAACGAAACAAAAGGGAAGAAGGAACAAATAGAATAACATGTGCTCACCTTGGGCTTTGCGTTTCATCGAGACGCGAGGACGCGAGGACGCGGAGGAGAAAGTCGTGGTGAGAGTTAGTCCATCTGCCAGTAACACCATGTGTTTGTCACAAAGCGAGTGACAATACGCGTTTAGAATCGGATTTTCTTTTGAGTTCGGAACTCTTGTGCGCTCATGGCTTCAGAAACCAAACGCGGCAACAAGGGCCATTTCCATGGCCCTTCCCTTTCGATGCTCCTCCAGTATTTACCCTCTTATCTGGCAAAGGCTCAAAACAAGAAGGCCGAGTTCTGGGCCGACTTCATGCCTGTGTGGGACGAATCCTATCCAGCTCTGGATGACGACGAGCGACAGGAACTTGAGGAAGAAGAAGAGAGCTACAAAACAGAATTTGACGATGTCAAGGCACGCAACGAGCGGGAGGAGAGGAACAAGGGTTGTCGCAACACCGTATTGCAACCCCTCCCTCTTCCTGGTCCGCATTTGCAAGAACTGCGCGCTCGCGGTGCAGGCCAAGCGGTACATCTTCTCTCTTGTAGTGCGATATTTTTCATGGAGCCGTGGTCTGCAGAAACTAAAATGCTGGTTTTCCAATGCCAAAACTAAGGAAAACACGCACAAGGTGGAGCTCTTTTGTGCATGGCTCTCGAGTCTTACCGCCCTCCATGGCGCCCCTCGACATATCAAGCTAGTCTGGATTCTTTGGCGCGATACGAAGCACGGTGAAGCCCTGCGTCTTCTCTACCGCCAAAAATACAAGCAAGACCCCGATGAAGAAGAGCAGGCCGACGGAGTGGATGGATTCGAGAAGGACGACGAAGACGAGGGGGAGGGGGAGGGGGAGGGGGAGGGTGGTGACAAAGAAGGCGAAGGCAAGGGCGGGCGGACGAAGCTGATGATTGCAAAATACAAGCTCGCGCTATCCTACTTCAATGGACTTGAAGCAGGAGGTCGCAGAGGAGAGAGAGGTGGATTACTTGCATCGACGGGAGGCATACGAGAGGACGCTGAAGGGCGAGACTGCCGTCAACGCGGATGAATTGAGTGAGTAAGCTTTTGCTGAAATTTTGCCCCAATCCCCATGCGCTAACCCCATTCTCCAAGCCGTTGCTGTCACGTAGAGTCTATTTCCCAGCCGACCCTCGAAACCCTTTGCGCCCAGATGCAATGCAAAGGTGTCCTGATTCTGGGGGAGATCGCCGGGTCAAACCCGCGGGTATTTTGACCATCGAGAGCTCAACCCGTACCCGCGCGGGTGTCTGGTGCACGGGTACGGGTCAACCCGCGGGTCAACCTGCGGGTACCCGCGGGTGGACGGGTGCGAAGACGAAAAAACACCATTTTTTGTCGCAGCCCATGTGCGCTACATAAGAAAGAAATAACTATATGTCTACCTCCATCTCCGACTCGTCAGAAATCTCAACAACCTCGTTTGCCTTTTCTTTTCCCTTGCCCTTCCCCCCCTGCGCTTGAATGCGTTAGAATTCTCCATTATCACGGCTGCCTCCTTCGAACTGGGTAACAATGGAGTGCCGATCCAAGAACCCAACGCGACGCGTGCCTTGAAAGTCTGTGAACTGGTTTGATGTTGGAGATGGTTAACTTGAAGGCGTCCACCCGAGAAAGCACGCTCGGCATCGACCGAAGAAGCTGCTCGCAAATTACGATCAGCGAGAACGAACCGAGAAAAATTAGTATACCTGGTGCAGACAAAAAATCAAGGGCCATTTGGGCAAGCCGGGGACGTGTCGATAATGCATTTTCCCAGTAGCGAAGTATGCCCGTCCGGTACCCACCATCCGCAGGTGAGAGCGTAAGCTCGGCTTCTGCCATGGTTGGGGAAGCAAGGTATGCTTCGATTGAGTCAGGCGGATAGCCAACTCCTTGAGGCACTTCTCGGGACTTGCTCGACCATTTATTCATCTGAATTAAATATCAGTACGCTTTCAACTTTTGTAGAAATAAATTACCCTGGGTGGTGGAGGAGGCGACACTGGGGTCGAATCTGCTGGCTGCTTCCGCGCGTAAGTTTCGGTCCAGCGGTTCCGAACGATGCGGTCGGCCTCCCTTCGGTCCTCGGGACGCCAACCTGGATTTTTGTTGAACCACTCCAGTTTCTTGTCGGGGCACATAACTGTCAGAGATCATTGAGATCAGTGAAGCAAAAATAATGGAAGTATCTTACTCATCGCAATTCGATATACTTCAGTGTCGTCCGTCAACGCATAGTATTTACCCACAACTATCAGGGCTGCTATTGACGCAATGCGGATAACAGTTGGCAAGGAGGCGTCAATGCTCATGTTTGTCAGTTGATCTTCGAGATCTTCGAGCATCGGAATGACTTCGTAGATGAGAGGGACCTCCGCACGCGAGAAAAGCTTGGTAATATCCTCAAATATCTGAAGGCGTGCTTAGGTAGATCTTCATCAAGTAAACGGAGAGTTCAACTCACGATAAGGACTTCGCAAAGTTGTTTCGCGAGTTTCCATTGCTCCGGAGTCAAGGCGTACTCGGAAAGACCATCGGATGTCAGTTGTTTTACTGGAGTTTCGAACGCGACGTGAGCAGCAAGGCATGCGAGGTCTGAGTTCCATCGAGTTGGGACCCGACGATCCAAAGCTACCTTTTGACCGTGGCTGGAATTCGCAGCCACAAGCTTTTCAAACTTGTCCTGCAGAGTGCCAGAGTCGTGAACACGACGTGCCAAACCAGCAACCTATGCTAAAGTCAGTCGGGTTCAGACATGATAATATATACTCACCTTGGGAAATAACAACAACGCTTCAGTCTCCTCTTGCACCGTCATGTGAAGAAGATAGTCCCTCTCGGCTTGGGCAATGGCTTGTCCCTTCACCGATCTGATGGTCGCCGCATCAAACTCCGCCTTTCCCTCATCCATGACACCCGCTTCGTCAACCTCTACGTCCTCAACTATCAACTCCTCCCGTTCCTCCGTGGGCTGAACGACAGGGGCAACCACAGGTGCTGGTTGGTTCCGCTTGCGCTTCCCTGGAGTTGTTTTTACCTGTGTCTTTTTCTTTGGTTCCTTGAAGAAGAACGAAATGAAAGCCTGAAAACAATTGGTAAATAACTGTGTTGCAAGTCAGCGAAAAATGAAGCCACGAACCTTGGCGATGAGATTGACCGTGTGCGGAAAACATCTGGTTCGCGACAAAGACCCTCGGTACGTCGGAATGAGCTCCGGTTCCGCAAGAACATCGGAAGTCGCGTCACAGTTGCTCGCGTTGTCCATGTTCAGTGTATGCAGCTTCGAAATCAGGTCAGTCTTGCATAAATGAGATACCTTTAATGACGTACAAGTTTTTCCAGTCCAAATCGCTTGAAGCATTTGGCGGTTTGCTCTGCCAAGTATCTTCCCGTGTGTCGTTCGGTTAATCTATTGCACGTTCACCAAACGCAATTCAGGGAAAATAGAACACAAAACACCTTATAAACTCGAGAATACAACGATGGATTTGTCCCGCGCTGAACCAGACAATTACAATACCAAGATATGCCGCCACAAAAGGAGCTGTCCAGCCGTCCATGACTGCGTGAATGGCGCCCCGATAATTCTAAATTGTGTAAGCAACTGCTGAGATAGTGGGAGGAAGACACATACCTTGAAGTATTCCTTCACTCGCCTCGATCCTTCTTTGTACAACGTCTGAACATCGCGAGAGACAGTGATTGGGGATGGAACATGGGTGCCGGGTCGCAGAAGTTCCACCTCTTCTAAATAAAATTCGTCTCGGACGGAGTTGAAAGGCCGATGCGAAGATGCGCAGCGCAGTGCAATTAGAGCGCGATGGCGGGCCGGTGTGTAGCGTGATACAGACTGGAACAGATCTTGTTGCGCATTCTTACTGGTATCACCACCGGGATCGACACCACGCCGGTCGCAGCACTGCTCAAGTGTCCTTTTGAGATTCTTTGTTCCCTCGCTGGTTTTCGTTCGAGCGCGTCGCTGGGACTTGTGGTTGATGGGATCATGGCGGCAAGTGAACACGAATGTGAGGGAGTGGGGTTCGTTGTCACTGGTATACTCGCGCTCGAGGGAAACTGTGTAGTGTTTATAGACGAGGGACTTCCAATCCTTCTCTGCTTTGGCTGCCAAAAGTTGTTAATTAGTGCAGAAGCCAGGGAACCGAACGATGCATAATGCGTACCAATGATGGCTTCATCGGTTTGACTCCAGACACCTAGGTCTGAGTTGTCTACGCCAGAGTCTTTTTTGCGCCTTTTTGGTGGGGATATGATCACTGGTAGGTCGTCGGCATCGTCTAGGAGCTTCTTTCGAGCGCGCGTATTTTTGGATGGAGAGTCTGGCGTGGAAGGAGGCCCTTGGCGTGAAGAACCTGATGCCTCAGGGGTGTGCGTACCTGAAATGCGATAAGATACTGGCATAATAATAGTTGGGCTTGACTTACGAGACGATCTTGCCCCTCCAGGGACCCGAACACGGAGCTGCAGATGGGATATGGACCCTAGGCCAAGCTGCCCCATCGAAATGGAGGCTGCGATGAAACGCGGATAGCGGCCCAATGTTGCGAGCGTGTGGGAGATTCGATAATTTGTAGGTAAATATCCGCGCCACCGCAGCCTATCAAGCACCTCTGATGCAGTGGTATTCTTCGAGACAACTAAGGTAACAGTAATTCAAGAACGGCCAGGAAACATGGGTACAACACTTACGCATTGGAACTGACTTTTGATCGGCACCGCAGATAAAAATGGTGAACATTTCGGCATCTATCAGTTTCTGAAGTCGATCTTTCCGCATGAACGAAATGTGTGACCGATGATAAAACCGCCGTTCAAACAATTGAACTTGGCCAAGGCCCAGAAAATTGGGTAATAGTTGTGAATACTCAAGTACGCGCACTAATTCAGCTGATCAGTAACAATTTTCTAAGACGACAATCCCATAGCACATACCATAGAGAAACAAAATGAGCACGAAGTATGCATAGAGAAGACTGAGTGTGCCAGCAAGATTATCTTTTTCGATGCTAGTTAGCTCAACGCGGCGAAGAGCAGTGGCATATTCCTTGGAAAATATATCCCAGGCAACGAAAGGGGACAGAAACAGTAAACAGCCGGTCAAGAACCACGAAGCGAAGTTTTGAGAGGCCACTGAGATGTGAGTTGACACAGAGAGAGTACTGCGAGAATAGCTAGGGCCTTCAAAAGAAAATGGTTAGTTCGTACCAGTAGGAGGGTGGAAAGACGGACGGTGATTTTTGCCTCGAAAAACGCCAGCAGACACGGACATCCTTCAAGATGTCGCCGAGAGAGTGTGCGCTGCTCACCAGTTTTAAAGTCTTCAAAAAATCAGAGGGAAATGGCGTCATTCCATCCGTACTCCAGTATTTGAAAATGCGATTTTCAGGTCCACAGAGAGTGGGGCCTGGGCGGCGCGCGAAGCGCCATGGAATCAGATGCGCATGGCGGCGGAGTCTAATCGCATGCACTGGATCGACATGGATTGACGTCACAGATTAGACGGGCCCAAACAACTCCGAAATTCACAAAATTTTATTGTGCAAGTTTCACAGAAAATAGCTCGAAAAACTGCGGGTGACCCGCGGGTAAGCAAAATTTTTGACCTTTAGACCCGTACCCGCCCCGGGTAAAGTGGCGGGTGACCCGTGACCCGTAGCGCTGACCCGGATCAAAACCCGCGGGTCAAACCCGCAGGTTTACCCGGGTGGACCTCATCCGTGGTAGACCCTACAACTATCACAAGGGACTTGGTCCGGTTAGAGACACCTAGAGGAGGAGAAACCAAGAAATGGTCTCTGGCGGCTCAAGACATGCTGCTGCCTGAGATAACTCAAGACCTCATATTCGTAATGGTATAAGGGGCAGAATAGGAACACAAGAAATAACAAAGGCATACCTAATATAGTTGGTACCTGATCTACCAGCACGAACTATGGCGTGCTCAAGATAGAGCACATGGAATAGCTCCGGCGGGGGCAGTATTGTGAATAGTCGCAATCTAATTGGCTGTCCACCCGCCAGAGGCTTGATCCTAGAGAATTGCGAGTATCCCCTTTTATTATCATAAAGTGTATATAAACCAGCCATACCGTTTGTATTAATAGCATACTATCCCTTAGATATTGGGACAATATAGTGGATTTGAGATCAGTAAAGATAGCATAAGAACTGCGGACGCAACAGATAAGAATAGAGGATACGCGAAACTTGAAAAGACCGTCTTGGATGCCAGTATAAGAGCCGGCTCAACCCTTTGAAGTGAAGATCATATAAGTGCCGGGTGCTGAATTCCGTGCGGGCTTGTTCCCGGGAGACACTCCTGCTGCCCTCAACATAGATAAGGAAGTGACACTGCCGCCTCCCGTACTTGTACATTTGGGCCCTGCCCTCCCACTTGTCTTGTATGAAAGCCAGTGTTGTTGAAGCTGCCAGCTGCTCGTTCGGACCGCTCCGAGTAAAAGTCTGTCTGAGGATATTCATCCTGCACTACTTTGCCTCGGCGTGCCAACAGTCAGTGTTAGGGTCCGTACACTCACAGATATGTGAGATTCTTGAAAGTCTTGAGTTCATTGTAGAGTCTTGATCCCTCGAACGGGTGAAGTCCCTGCTCTAGCATAACAAGCGCTCAGATTGCACAGTTATTGCCTTCCTCAATTACTCCTGTTGCACACCCTTCTTGAAGAGTGATATGTACTCTACTTCCCCGAACAACAACATGAAGTATTAGATTGGAGTTTGTGATATATTTTGATTTTGGGTTAGTTGGTGTTAGTGATTCATCGCTTCACTCTCTCTCGTTTATCATTAGATTTCACGGCTGCACACTAGTGCACCGTTTCACTGGATCCTCGCATCCGACTCCTCTTCTGTCCAGACACTGATAAGCCGTGACTTCGCCAATGCCTGAAAATTAACATTTTCGGGATTTCCATTGCGGATACATGCGCATCTGGGTCTATGACGAGTCCCAAGTCAGTAGACCTGGAACTATACGCTAGAAACCAAATCCGGAACCGGTTGCGGATGAGTATCCAGAAAACACACATACTGGGTGCCTCCGACTAATATGCCGCTGGTTCTGGATCCTACTGTCATACTATGGGCAGGAGGTTGCGGATAGTCCGAACGAAAATTGGGGAATAAAATATCCATTCTGTGCCTATTTGTTGAACTCAAAGCAAGTGCATCTTGAATGAGTTTCAACATTGTTTGTCCATGCTTGTATCAATAAGGCGATGTGTTCGATCACGTGATGACCCAGAACCTTTCAGACCGGAACAGGCCGGATCCGGATGTGGTGTCATACACCCATCAAATATTGATCGGCTTAATATGGCAACTGAGTTCGAACCCAATTTAGGAAGAGGGTCCTTACTTGAGCTATGAAGGGGACCAGGGTGTCTAATTGTAGGCAAAAGACTCAAGGTTCCGGATTTCCAAGAATCCTTCGGGGGACACAAGTAGTGTGCCCAAGAAATCCAGAAGACTAGGACCGCTCAGGTGCCAAGTCAGGGCCCCGATCACATCAGAAATAAATCAGACAAATAGGGAGCCTGCTCAACCAGGTTCCACCTCAAAGGTTAAACGGTGTAGGGTAGTTTTTGGGCTATACACAAGAACCACCGGCTTGATTCATCAAGGCTGTCCTTGGGGATGTGCTTGTATTTTCGAGTTATTAGCAATCTATCAGCTTTTTCGGGATATTCCCTTGTGTGTTCTGCATGTACGTGTGTGTGTGTTCTACATGATCCTGTGTGTACGTGTATGTGTCCTGCGTGTTCTGCATGTTCCTTGTGTGTATCCTACGTGTTTTGCGTGTCCTACGTGTGTTCCGGATTTGTTGCATGTTGCTTGTCAAATTCATTCACTGCTCCTGTCTTACGAGGTTAGAGTGGGTGACCCAGAGTTGCAAAACTATAAATTGAACCATTGTCTGCAGATGATCCTGGATTTGCTTGCTGCAATCTGCAAATATTAAACAACTGTTCCCATGTATCTTCTATCAGTACACAAAGACCCGTACTCGGGCGCACTCTCTGGGATTGCATCCGGAATCACTAGTGGAGTTTGGTTGGTTGTTGTTTTAGGGATTTGTGTTGGTTTCAGGATTTGTGAATCCTGAACTAGAGCGCACTTCTTGATTGCATTCAGCCCGTCAGATTTGCATTTTAGTGGATTTCACCCATAGACTGCCGGCACAAGTTTCAACGCATCATCAGTATTCCAGTTCATGTCTGTCTCTCTTGCTGTTGCATCCGGCCTTAGCGGTCAATGCATACCCTCATGGTTTTCATGCAATGATGATTTACTGAGTGTTTCCCCGTTATCACTTATGCCCACATGTATTCCCTTATTGTCTTTACATACTCCTATTGTCTTTACTAACTTCTCCGTCCACATCTGGACTATCTCTGTACTTAGTATAAATATGTATTTACTTCGGATGTACCTGTAGTTGATAATTAACATGCTTTGCCTCCACACTGCTGCATCGTCTGATCTCTGTCTTATTCTCTTCTCTGATCTTGAGTTAATTGGTGTACCCTCTTGCCCCCGTGGTATTGCTTTTGCGTCTGGATCTTTGTCTGGCCCTCTGTCTGGCCCTTTTTCCAGCCTTCCGGCTTTCCCAGCCGTTTCCTTTTCTTTCCAGACACAGATATAACAGAGTGGGAGACCCAGAGTTGCAAAGGTTTCAATTGGTATTAGAGACTTTGCGGTGAGCCACCGGGTGCCACCCGGTGGCTCATCAGGCATGTGGTGCGGAGTGGCTACCGCATTTGGTGGCTGCTCCTGTGGCTGAACATATGAGCTGAAAACATTATATTTTCTTCACTTCACACCTATACCTATGCAGACATGCTTCATGAGAGCAAAAGAGCCCAGTACAGACCTTTGAATCACCAATATATTCATCCCACACCTCAGAAATGACTGTTAGTACAGTAGTGAAGCATATTTGAGCCTCTAAGGTAGCTTGCTGCATGATAGAAAGTGCAGAAGTAACTACTGAAGACACCCAACTTGCATCTGGGAGCCACCGGATCAGCCACCAAATGCGGCAGCCACTCCGCACCGCATGCCTGATGAGCCACCGGGAGCCACCCGGTGGCTCACCGCAAAGTCTCTATTTCTGTTTTGACTATCCTATCTGGTAGGACATATGTATGTCCCTCACACGTCCCTCCATGATCAATTGCACCAGATACCATGGGCAGAACTTCTGTCATGCCAGCAGGTTGAAGTGACTTCCCAAATAAGGAGGGTCCAGGTGGCGCAACAAAATTTGGGGTGTGGGTTCAACTGGTATCCCTGTTCTGAGGATCCTACCTGGTATGTGTATGTATCGTCCTCCATGATTCACACCGGGGCCAAAAGCAAAGGCATATGGAATTCATATGCCTTACACGCATGTGGTTTACATGCCATCACATTGTGCGACAAAGGTTTCAGTTACCTTTGTTGCACCTTTGTTTTTGGGGGTGGCTCAAAGGCAAAAACAAAGGTGCAACAAAGGTGATTGACACCTTTGTCACAAAGTTTGACAGCATGTGAACCACATGCGTGTAAGGCATATGAGGTTCACATGCCTTGGCTTTTGCCCCCGGTGTCATCGCATAGGATCCCACGGGCAGATGTTATGTCATGCAGGTTGAAGTTAACCTCCAACATGGAAGGGTCTGTGTGCTGTGACAAAATTCAGATCCTGGTTTTGACCGGTATACAATGTGTTGAGCTACTAAGGAAATGTGAAAAGCTTACAGTTGTTCTTTGTCCCGATCCCTTCCCGAAATGGATTTGTCCCAATCTGGACACACCTCATATTTAAACTTGTCTCCTCTATGTGAAAGACCTGTAATGGTGAGATATTGAATCTAGGCATCACTGTGACCAGAGAAGAGGGGAGTTTCGGACCATGGGTCCGTTGGGCCGATCAACTTGTGATTGATTGATCGCCTGCGGCCAACACGGCACCTTGACTGCAGGTCTTCAAGCCGGAAAGTGCTGACTGGAAGACTTGCATGCTTTCAGGCAACATTAGAGACCCGACCAGCAATCTAGACCAAGTCCGGAGGTGTATACAAGCGAGGTAGGTTCCATTTCTAAATTGGGATGGTTTGTCTGGGAAGTGATCGGGCAGGGAAAAAAATCGTAAGTCTTATGATTTTCCGGAACAACTGTAATCAGGATGGCATGCTGAGCTGTGGTATGGTGATGCCAAATTGGGACGAGAAACATTCAGATAACGATTGAGATCAAGATCATCTTGAGAACATCACAAACCCGTTATAGCAATCTTTTATCCTGGTTAAAAACGTAAACCAGAAGTAGATAAGTTAAGAGTAGAAAAAAAAAACATATACTTGATGTATTAATTTGGCCTGAAACCGACCCCAAAAGAGGAACAATCAAAAGCACTTTCCGAAAGCCCACACACAATCTTGCATTGTTAGCAAGTGACAAAACAACTGCCGAGAGATGAACTCTCAAGAGCCGATTCCAACAAGGAAGAAACCTAAGGTTTTTGAAACAGCCAAATCACGCGCTGGATTAAGTTCTTTTAGCGCGTCTTTCAGCTAACATGAAAGAAAATCTTTCTCAAAAATTTGAAAGCGGCACCAAAAGTGCAACTTTTGGGAGAACCCCAGGGTGCAGCCGCAGGTCCACCCTGCGAGTCACACAAGTTTGCAAAAAAAATTAATTTGTATTATTATGAGGGAAAAACTAAGTTGTATATGCGTCACGAACAGCACAGTATTAAAAATGTTTCTGAAGATAATTCCCAAGGGCTGTTTCAAAGAGAGTGTTGCGCACAATAGTAATACCAACAGGAATCCGACCATGACCTAATTTCCCATGGAGGATTTGAGGCTCGAGGGGTGGCTGAGACCCGCGCTGAGCGACATGCGCTTGGGGAGAGTCAGAGGGAACGAGCAGCGCAGCGGGCGATTGCTCCACCACCGCAAGTGTCTACCACTCGTCATATTGGGCACCGGCAACAACTTGGGGATCTCGACGTGCCGCCCAACTCACCCACGCCCGACCACCACCACCACCACCGCGAGTGTCAGGCGCTTGTTGTGTCGGACACTGGCAGCGAGTCGACTCGCACCGCGACCGCGACTCCCACCACCACCACCACCACGAGTGCTCATCACTCGTTTTGTCGGTGAAACGTGTGCCGGCGGTCTATGGGTGAAATCCACTACAATGCAAATCCGACGGGCTGAATGCAATGAAGGAGTGCGCTCTATTTCAGGATTCGCAAATCCTGAAACCAACACAAATCCCTAAAACAACAACCAACCAAACTCCACTAGTGATTCCGGATGCAATCCCAGAGAGGGCGACCGAGTACGGGTCTTTGTGTACCGATAGAAGATACACGGGAACAGTTGTTTAATATTTGCGGATCGCAACAAGCAAATCCAGGATCGTCCGCAGACAATGGTTCAATTCATAGTTTTGCAACTCTGGGTCACCCACTCTAACCTCGTAAGACAGGAGCAGTGAACCAATTTGACACGCAACACGCAGCAAATCCGGAACACACGTAGGACACACAAGACACGTAGGGCACACACAAATAACACGCAGGACACGCAGGACATGTACACGTACACGCAGGATCACGTAGAACACACACACACGTACACGCAGAACACGCAAGGGAATATCCTGAAAAAGCTGATAGATTGATAATAACTCGAAAATACAAGCACGTCCCCAAGGACAGCCTCGATGAATCAAGCCGGTGGTTCCGCCCTTCTGTACTCGCTGGAGCAGACCGCTAGTCTCTCCGCTTCACGTTTCCGGGTAGGAGTCCGTGCCTTCTCCCTACAAGCTGCCCACCTCATATACTGTACATCTAAAAATAACTCTACAAACATAATACATTAATCATCGGTGTAACCATGTCTGTGACTCGAGAATATGAAATAACGATCGCCAAGTGACGCGACAGCGTCGAGGAATTGTGTGAGCTCAGTGTTCTTCAAGTTTGGCACGACTTCCAGAATGGAGCCGCCCGAGTATGCGTCGGTTGCCGAGAGTCTGTTAGGTGTGCTCAACAAGCGATTTGGGTTTATACTGCCACCGTCTCCCGACAGGTTCAACCCTCGTGATCTGCCATGAGCATCTGTGAATACGAAGGACCTGCCTCTGATCGTTGGGATGCCAGATATCGCCAGCCAATTGGCCTCTCAGCAAGGCCTGGAGGCGGTGGTGTGCACGTTCTTTGCACAGTGCTTGGAGGCGCGCACGGTGAATGACATCGACAAGCATCTCCTTGATTTTCACAACCGTCAGATCCGCCCACCCACCGCTTTCTCGATTAGGCAAATATTTCTCAAGAGCATGCGTAATCCGGCCGAGCGTACACTCTACTATGAGCTTTACGCGGCCGGCACCGGGATCGGAAGTGTGGTTCTCTTGCTGCACCGTGCAACAGACATCCTCGAGATCCTCCGTCAGGGGTGGGGTCCCGATGTCAACGATGTCGCGGGCCACCTTTTGGCTCGAGGAATACCGTTCTGGTTGGCGTATATCGGCGCCCAAATCATGCCAGCGTCAGTGCCGGTCGAACGTGGTGTACGCCGGAAGGGTGACAAGGTAGATAACACCTCGGGTCTCGGATACCGCCCCTACCAGCATGTTTTCGACAAGCATGACTATCGCGCATACACCACCCAGCGCGATGTCCGGCTGCTCCATACTCCGCGCAGGCGCATCGCCTTGCAGTACGGCGGGGCAGTGGCGCGACTGGCGAGGTCAGAGATCTCCGACGACGATTTCTTCCACGGGTTTGACGATGACATCTACGATGTCGGTGACTGCTTGTGGGACGAAACGTCGAGACATGCGTATTGGTACAATTACCTTACGCCTCATGAGATTGATCTGCTCTGTGGGGTTTATCATGTCGGGACTGGTAAGTAACATTGTCAATGGTGTTTAATCCTTAATGATTTTGGATCCAGGTCAGAAGCGGGCCGGAGGGGAGGACACTGACCAGGCCAGTATTGTCTCATGGTGGCCGAAACCAGCAGCATGGGCACGCGGAGGTCTCGACGGGGCGTGGTGGACGCCACAGTGCGAAAACAATTTTTTTACCAAACGTCTCGGCCACTTCGAGAAAGGGGTCTACAAGGTGCAACGCTCCTCCGAGTGGAAGCACAACCTCAAGTTCCGAAAGGATGCCAAGAGGTGTTGGGATGGCTACGAGGTAGTTGCTGACAGCATTGTGCAAGCACTCATTGCTGCTATCAAAGACCTGTGCGAGGCCGAGCTCGCCTCTGCCCTACCCCCGCTGTCTTGAGTCCCTCGTGCTGTCTCGAGTCCCCTTGTCGCTTTCACGGAGCGAAATAAATATATATACATGTACAACGACATCCTGCATACTCGCCCAATTTTTGTAAACAAAAAAAAAATGAATGAAATAGCTGCACCATGTACTTTGAGTGAATAGTTTTGAGACAAAGTCACACCCCTCGGGTCGCAAATGAGACTGTCTTCGGGTAAGCCTTTCCTTTGTCTCCCTCAGACATCGCATTCACCTTCGCGCTTGTGGCCATTAATTACTTGGATTTCACTTGTTCGTTCTCACTCCGTCTCGCCAGTCTCCGTATCTGTTTTAATTTGGTCTCGAACCGATATTCACATATTTCCCCACTTCATTACTTTACTATTTACATACAAGTCCTGATATAGCGTCGCCCCCGAATATACCCCGAGCCTTCAACGGCTGTCTTTCTGCCCTCCTCGCGCGATCCAAACATCGGCTCGAAGATATTAGATCAAAGCAAAGACCCCGTCTTGCGCGTTTTCGCCCGTAAAGCTTTTGCCTCATCTAACGGCAGTTAAATCAGAGGCCCACAGAACAAAAAGATGGCTGTCCAACTCACCATAACTATATGCAGTGAATTCCCGCACCAGCAACGAGGATTTCCACCACTCGAACAAGAAATGTAATCCGTCGAGGAAGATATACGTCAGGGCCGGGCACTTCGCGATGACCGTATCACGCAGGCGCGCAAAGTCCGGAAGTTCAGCGGGATCAGGGGGGTAGGGCATGTCCTCCTCATTGTACTCCCCATCTGAGGACTCACACCAGCTAAGGTAGATAGATTCCAAGGTGCGGGGTAGGATGGAGCTGGAAGGAAGCATCTTGACGACTGATGCTGGCTGTGTAGCGCGTCAGCAAATGATGAATGGTTAGTGAGTCGACAACGGTACCTCAGGGTCGAATTCACCACTGTCCTCCAAGAAAGTCAGCCGGATCTTGGTGAGATTGGGGAAGAATCGAAATAGAGCATCGATCCCTGCTGTTTCGAAGAAATCGAAGCACACTGTCAGGGAGGTGATATTGGGCAATGCCTTTACACCCCGCAATTCGGTCACAAGTTGCAAGAAGCGGCATTGTGAAAGGGTAATGTGAGTGAGAGTGGTCCTCTGGACGAATAGACCTAGATTTTTGGAGGGGCCGGTATACGCTTGGAGATCTGGGAAGAATGAAATAAAATTAGCTTATCTTAAGTTCAGTTGGTCAGAATTCAGGTTTGAATCGGAGGCTTGAAACATAGAGTTCCTGGAGGGTGTCGCGAGACAGTAGAGAAATCCAGAGATCGCCCAGGCGATCATCTTCGGATGCAAACTGTACAATGAAATTCGTGACACGCAAAGTCAGAGAACCGGGATCTAGATGCTCTCCATCTTGGACTGTGCACTGGTTGAATTTTGCATAGCTGAGTTTGGTCAACCCGCACAAGTCGACGATCACTTTCTGCGTGAACCGAATGCGATCGAGGTGCAGCCGACGCAGGCCGGTAAATGTAGGGAGGAATTCGAAGAACGAGTCGGTCAAGATGTGCCATTGGGAGGATGTGTGCCATTTCACTATCGCGGTGCATGAGCGGCCGTATGGTGCCATCTCGGGCGAAGACCAAAATCTAAGGCGCTCCAGAGCATCGTCGAGCTGCCTCTGCGAGGGCGACTTACTGTAGTGCGGACGAAGGTACCGTACCAGATCGAAGTCAGTAAAACCCAAAGGGCGTACAATGTGGCAAAAAGCGCACTGTGTCGACGAGAGATTTCTGAGGGCGTCTAGAGGCAAATATGAAAACACCTCCTGCCATATCTCATTTGGGAACTTCTGTCTGAAGTTCATGGGATAGCTTATTCAGTGTACGGAGAGAATTGTCTAGGGTTCACGCTCGGAAATTACGGACGAAGAAGGAACAATTGCCCAGGGATTTACCCAGGGGAATTGAACGACTCCGAGAAACGAGGGGTGGCGAAATTGCCTAGGGCTACACCCCAGGGAATAAATTATCTTGCTGTGGGTGCACAAATTGCCTAGGGATTGACCCCAAGAAATTCGGTGGTGGTGGTGTCTTGAAAGCGTGTGAGGGTCACGGGAGCTTATGAGAGGCAGGTCACCCCGTGACCCCAATCACTTCTGCTTTCGACCACCAAGTCCGTTTGCTGAGTGCATGTCGCCCAGCAAGCGGCCTCTCCGCAAGACCACAGCGAATATTTCTTGACCGCAGGACGGTCAACAGATGCCTCGCCACCAGCGTTTCTGAGTGCGAGTCGCTCAAGAAATGCGCGACTCGTCGATAACTTTGGCCTACGAGTGTCCATCGCTGATTCACCAAGCCCTCACGGCTGCGTACTCTTCCAGCGTAGATGTTTTCGATGCCGCTTGCTTTCGGTCTTTGGCCCGTAGTGCACTCTGTTGCGCTAACGACCTTCGACTGTGTGCCTGACCCTCCCCGAGCGTAAATCGCTTGGTCAGGGTTGCCGTTGCCTCTGAAGCACCAAGATGGCTCTCGCTGCTATTTCTAGGCCTCTGGACTGTCGTGCGCGCGCTGTTGTGTTAACCATCTTCGCTTGAACTTGTGACCCTGCTCTGTTTATTGTGACCCTCCCCGAGTGTACGTCACTCAGCGCGAGTCTCAGTCGCTTTTCCGTCCTCAAATCTTTCATGTTCTCTCTGTGCGGCCTGCTTCCGCCACCAGAGACTGCTCGAGGTCCGTTTTCTTTTGGTACCCGCTTTTGGCGTATTTTGACCATTCTCGGTTCTAGCTCCAGTAGCTCTCGTCACAGTGGGTCAAGCCTCCCGGGCACAGTACATTGCTCATGTCCCGACTTCCCCCTCACCTGCCCCGCTCACCTGCTCTCGTCGCTGCCGCCGTCGAGGAATTGTCGAGCGGCGCGTAGGTGTGCTCCGATCAAATCCCGCCCTAAGTCCCGCCTCCCGCCTTTTTTTCCTCCCACAGCATCTGGGCTTTTCTACTGTCTTGACCCTCACCCTATACTCACTGACTTCATCGCACCAACCGCCTTCGAGCCGCGGGCCTGACCCTCCTCGAGTGTAAATCACTCGGCGAGGGTTCTCGTCGCCTCTCAAGCTCCAAGATGGCTCTCGTTGCTCTTCTGGGCCTCTGGGTCATGTGGTTCGCTCGCTCAAAACCGAACTGATGCTTAGAGTTTGACATTTACAGACTTGGAATACATTTCGACATTTGATTACAAAATTAAACCACTATGTACTATTTATTCCCCTCGGTCCCTCATCTTCTTGGCCATCTGTTCGACCAATTTCCTCGCCCCGTCCAATCCTCCAAGCTCATCCCCCAAAAACTTCTCCCTGTGGAATACACCACAAGATTGGCAGCCCTCTGGGGTCATCCAGGCGTCGTTGGCCTTGAATAGCCGATGGCAAAGACATTCTGCAAGTGCATTAGCTGGCACAGATCCTTATTGAAACACTCACCTAATTTCAACGCATGATTGGTGGGTACTTCCCACAACAAGACTATGTCTACCTTCCAGCACTGACATTTCCATTCTTCAGTACGACGCTCGGGATCGTTACTCCTCCCCACTTTCAGAACCACCGAGCCGTCGGGGTGCTTGACCCGCAGCCCGTAGACCTTCCCGGGGCGATCGCTAGGGGACGGGGGGGTGTTTAACGCGTGGTCGACATCGGCCTGGGTGTATACGTGCATCCTCGCAAATGCTCAACACGACGAGCGGCGCGCACTCGCAGTGGTGCGAGTTGGGGGTGGTGGTACGAGTCGGGGTCGGCGTCTGAGTCGAGTCGCCGCTGTCCGACACGACGAGCGACAAGCACTCGCGGTGGTGGTGGTTAGAGTCGGGTCGGGATGCAAGTCGTGCTCGGTGCCTGAGTCGAGTCGCCGCTGTCCGACACGACGAGCGACGAGCACTCGGGGTGGTGGTGGTGGTGGTTAGAGTCCGGGTGCGAGTCGGGGTCGGCGTGTGAGTCGATTCGCCGCTGTCCGACACGACGAGCGACGAGCACTCGCAGTGGTGGTGATGGTTAGAGGTGTGGTGGGAGTTGGGGTCGGGGTACGAGTTGAATCGCCGCTGTCCGACACGACAAGCGACGAGCACTCGCAGTGGTGGTGGTGGTGGTTAGAGTAGTGGTGGGAGTCGGGGTCGGGGTGCGAGTCGAGTCGCCGCCGGTGTCCGATACGACGAGTGCCTGACACTCGCGGTGGTGGTGGTGGTGGTCGGGCGTGGGCGAGCCGGGCACATCAAGATCCCCAAGTCGTTGCCGGTGCCCGATATGACGAGCGGTAGACACTTGCGGTGGTGGAGCAATTGCCCGCTGCGCTGCTCGTTCCCTTTGACTCTCCCCGAGCGCATGTCGCTCAGCGTGGGTCTCGGTCACTTCTCGAGCCTCAAATCCTCCATGGGAAATTGGGACATGGTTGGATTCCTCGTTGGTATTACTACGGTACGCAACGCTCTCTTTGAAACAGCCCTTGCTAATTATCTTCAGGAGCGGTTTTAATACCGCGCTGTTCGTGACGCATATACAACTTAGTTTTCCCTCATAATAATATATATATATATATTTTTTTTTGCAAACTTGTGTGACTCGCAGGGTGGACCTGCGGCTGCACCCGGGGGTTCTCCCAAAAGTTGCACTTTTGGTGCCGCTTTCAAATTTTTGAGAAAGATTTTCTTTCATGTTAGCTGAAAGGCGCGTTAAAATAACTTAATCCAGCGCGTGATTCGGCTGTTTCGAAAACCTTAGGTTTCTTCCTTGTTGGAATCGGCTCTTGAGAGTTCATCTCTCGGCAGTTGTTTTGTCACTTGCCAACAATGCAAGATTTTAGGTTTTCGGAAAGCGCCTTTGATTGTTCCTCTTTTGGGGTCGGTTTCAGGCCAAATTAATACATCAAGTATATATATATATATTTTTTCTACTCTTAACTTATCTACTTTTGGTTTAGGTTTTGAACCAGGATAAAAGATTGCTATAACGGGTGTGGGAGGAGGGAGGGTGTGTGCAGCGCTTGACCTATAGGTGTGTGATCAAGGGCGGTGTGTGTCCATTGTGCGTGTACCGGCAGTTGGGGCGCGTACGGGTCCCTGTGCTAAAAGATTTTATTTACTGAGTATATTTAGGCTAAAAAACTCGAAGTTTCGGACAAGACCGTGAAGGAATTAGCTTTCAAATGTCAAGGAGGGGGGGAGGAAGGGGGTTTCCCCTAGCCACAAATAAGCAAAATACCCGGAATCGGCTGCACGTCGCCGAGGAATGATGGTTTGATGCGAGCACCATTCGCTGTCAGTTGTTAACAATGGTGGTCGGCAACGCTGCCAGAAATCAGTGATGGAAAAAGTGGTATTACCGCATTTGGATATCACCCCCTATCCACCGCTCCACAAATGCCCCGTCGCTCATTCAATGTCCTCCGTCCATTACTCTGCGCAGAAATGGTCCTACAAGCAATTATCCAGTGAATTTAAGTATTATTTGTATATATTAACCATTAGTCATCTTCGTAATTGCCGTCTTGAGCGGAATGTGGACGACCTCAACAAACTGGCGATGCCAGTTGATGTTCTTGACAATCTCGGTGACGGTAATCTTCTTGTGGTTTGCCGCAATCTCATCCGCGTCCAGGAGGGGCTTCAGGCTTTGCAGCTCGGCCAGTAGTTCTGCCGCGCGTGCCTTTCTTTTAGCCTCTGCCACCTTCTTCTCTTCCACCACCACGTTCTCATGCTCTATAAGCTCCAATCGACGCCTTCGATCCTTTCCCGAGTCGATTCCGCGGCGTGGTTCGCCCCGTAACCAACTGCGAAAGGCCTCTGTGACTGTCGGGCTGCGCAGAAACTCCCGGGTGTCATTGATGGTGTATTTCGACTTGGCGTTGTGATTGCTGAGTGCAATGGAGAGAGCCGAGCAATGATGCCGTCCTCGTGGTACTCTTCCCCAAATGTGTCCGCAGCACCCGTCATGAAAGCTTTCACACAGCCAGCGAGATTTGGCAGCGTCGGAGCCATGCGCTGAATGGCATAGAAGACCTCTGGATGCTACCATGGCTGCCCGTCAAGTGTGCCCGTCAAGTACGATGCGTCGGGAGCCAGAAGAAGGTCAGGGTTTTCTGCAACGGCCTTGCAAAACCGAATAACCTTTGCATGGAAGTCCGCCAGGTCCAACGCGTTCATTTTACGATCGCCCGTCGCACGAGCAACACGCATATATGCGTAGCTGACCGAATTTGAATAGAGAGCCAACACCGCGAGCTCGGTGAGTGTTGGTACATCTTGTAGACTCTTCAAACATTTGCCTCGAGATGATTCAGGCCGACCTTTCCCTTGCTGTACATGATGTGCGACATGAAGAGCAGGAGTTGCGGGAGATATAGGATGATGAAGATGGCGCAATCGCAGTGGGATTGAAAACGGGTGTTGCTGGTGTCCGGACAGGACACAGAATAGCGCAGTACATGCTCAAAGTAGAGCTTGAATGTATCTTGCTGACCCCGTTTGTCGTCTTTATGGTTCAATAGCGCGCCGGGAAGACTTGTGAGCTTCACCCCTCCCCCCCCCTTCGGACGCTTCGAGAGCATTCTCAGCGACTGCTGAACCCTTCACACTCTTCTTGACAGCGGCGTCGTTCGCCTTGTTCATCAGCTTGATCGGTGCCAGTCCACCGATGGACTCCCAGAACAGCTTCATCCCCTCGACTCCTCCTTTCACCGAATTCATCTCCTTGTGCCTGCCGCAACCACACCACACCAAGACCTCAGCCTCAAATTGCTCTTCCGGGGTGAGGCCCTTCCATGCTCTCTCGCCAAAATGCCGGTATAATTCTTTGCAGACTTGGATGTCACGCAGAACTTTCTCCTCGTCGGTCAGGGCAGTCCATGCGTCCAATTCGCCTCTACCCCTAAGCCTTTTTGGGACAAGCACTGCCACAGTGACTCCGGCAGAGTCGCGGCATTAAAGTTGGCGCCGCGTTGCCGAAAAGAGCAGGACATGACCAATTGAATTTACAAAGTGACAAATTGAGTTTACGAGGTGAAATTTACATTTTTGCGAAGGCGGGTAGAAGTACGGGGCATGATACCGTGGTCTAGACATGTACGGAGCAGGGGGTAAATATTAATGGGGTGCTGCGTTGACCATCTGCGGGTGCGGGTGAATTAAGGCTCCAACCGTTTAGTTTTCGTTTACGAGGGTCCGTAAACTAAACGGTAAACGGTTCGAAAATGTTTACAAATGTTTACAAACGTTTAAAAACGATAGATTTGAGCCCAATTAATTTGATAGATGGTAGGTGTAAATAATACTATAGTTATGACTGTCTTGACTTGAATAACCCAGCCTTAATCCACATCCTCGCATTTTGCGAAAGTAGGAGGTGCTTCCATTCACGCAAAAAAGTCACAGCTTTTTAAAGCGGTCTTGGGTGGTCCGTGCGAGGCCCGGCACATGATATGGAAGGCATTGGGAGGGAGCTTTGTGGCAGACGAGACGGTCGGACTCCGATTCGGAGACGAGCAGCGGAATTATCATCCGCACCATCACTAGGATCAGGCGGAACAATTACTCATGTAACTTATGTGTACAACCTTCTTTGCAACCGTTTAAACCGTTTTTTTACCTTTTTTTTTTACCTTTTACAGGGGTCCGTAAACAAAACGAATTATTAATCTGATTACAAACGTTTACAAACGTTTAAAAACGAAAAAGGTTGTAGCCTTAGGGTGAATACTAGGAGGATTCAGGGTGCCAGTGGCGCCGGTGTGGAAGCTGGCACTCGACGATGCGACAGGGCAGGCAGAGGCTTGCTAAACTGGACTGGTGTTGGTGACGGGACGGAAGTGACGTCCGTGCTAAGGCACAATCAGTCCACAATATAGATGTGTACCACGTACCTGGCCGCCTTCCTTCCCTTTGGTGCTTTCCCGCCGCTGCTCGCTCCACCACCGTGCACCTTGTCTCCAGCAGGCACCTTTCTTCTCTTGAGGCTGGGCATCATGGCTGCAGCTGTCGTTCGCCACCCGGAATCGCTGTTGGCGACTATGGCGGGAGTAGTGCGGGCTGGCCAGAAAGAAACCGTTAATGTGCGGGAGAGGATGATAGGGGACGAGAGCATGGTCGGGGACGAGGGCGATGAGGACGACGAGGGTAAGCGTTGCAAGCTCAGCGCACGGGATGACCCTGCCAAGAGCCAGGGTGACAGCGGCGGCGACATCGAGCCAAACGCCAACCGCATCGGAAGTTCGCAGTCACCGTCCTCTTGCGACGAGGTTAGTGATGGAGACAAAGGCGTTTTCTGGGCAAGAGCGTGCGCCTGAGCATGCTGGGCTTGCTGCCAGATGATGTGCTCGCGTTCGGCGACCATTAGGGCGTGGTATTGTTGGAGACTATGCAGGGTTCGGATGGAAGCGGGGTCAAGCACGGGCCCGGAGCAGCGAGAGGAGTGGGTGGGGCATGGACACGACACTGCGCATAATGGAGAAAGAGGTGTGGGCTGTTTGGCACTTGTTTGCCTCACACGCCTTCGCGTCTCGGGATCCCGGCATGAAGAAGAGCAGTGCCGCGGTGCCGAAAGAGGTTGTGGCGGTGTTCGTCCCAAAAAGGCATAGGGGCGGAGGCGAAATGGACAGAGTGTTTGCAGTCACCTATTTACGCGAGTCACATTCCCACTCTTGTTGTATATACTCGCATGAAGAAGCTAGAAAACCTTGAGAAGTCAGAGATCTATTTTAAAAAGGGTATCTATCGAGATGTTAGTGGGTGACTTCCCGTAAGGATAGTGTACTATTTCAACCGTAAATTCAGGTCACACGTCACCAGCTAAGTGAACTGAACCTATTTCATTGCTGTCACAGGTAACCAGGCGGGTTGAACCAAGTGACATTTGGGGTCCTGCGGGGTGTTGAAATTCAATTTTTTCCCTTGGCTCTCCTGCATAGATTTTAGCAAGCTTTTTGCAAATGATTCAATTGCAGTATAGAAAGCGCAGTTAAAAATGGTGAACCAAGAAAAGGTGTAAAGACAGTTGTCATCAGTCTGTGTTTGAAAAGTAGAACCCAAAAAAAGTAGAACCAAGAACAAAAATGTCACACCTCAAGCCCATTACTCATAGTCTGTGTTTGAAAAGTTGAACCCAAAAAAAGTTGAACCAAGAACAAAAATGTCACACCTCCCAAGCCCATTACTCATATCTTAAGCAGATGGACTGATTTTATTTGCGGTTATTTACATTCTTCTTTTTCTCCCACCATCATTTTATGTCTATTTGTTTTCGATGGAGCGCTCGCCAGCGCTCTCATTTTAGCTTTGGGGTCCTCTCTCTCGGACATCATTTTCCATTCCCAGCCAACCACATGTTCGTGGATTGTGCGCACAACACCCGCTCAAAAGGAACACCTGTCCATTCACGCTATCATTCGTGCTTTCTTTCCCCCGTCATCATCCTGCATCCAGCGATCATCCTCTGGCTTTGAACCAGACCCTTCTCCTGAGCCCCCACAAGCCTCAAGCCGTCCACAAGAGCCTCGTTACCCAAGAGCATCGTTTCAAGTTTATTCTTTCACATTGCGTTCACATCCGGCAAGCGCCTCAAATTGCTCAAAACTCTGTCTCGAGTAAGGACAGACGCAAGCACTCACGAGTTTCTGGAGCTACGCCTCCGCAACTCTCACTGGGGGAAAGAACCAGCGCATGCGAAAATGGCATGCTTTAAATGCATGTATTTTGCAGGTAATGTTCTACTAAACAAAAGATGTGTGACAGTTTGACAATCATTCTTTACTAGACAAAGCAGGGACAAAGGGCAGACAAAGGGCAGGAGAGGCTTCCCAGGTGTAGGGAATTTTGTCCTGTCCTTTGTCCATTCTTTGTATGTCCTTTGTGTAGCAAAGACCAATTGTTTAATTGTGACATGGGCTTCATTTGGCCTGTGACTACATGCGGAGCACATGCATTTAAAGCACTTGTGTTCCGCATGCGTCAGTTGTTGCCCCCGGTGTCTCCAAACCTTCAAGACCGTGCCTCCAGCCTCCTGCTTGCCTGCTGCAGCCACCGCAATGTCTCGTCCTGTGAATCAAGCACAAAAGGTCAATCGGGAATTTCGATTTTCAAGATTTCGCATTCTGCGCAACCTTCAACCTGTTGACTTACCGTGCTCTTCTGGATCTTCCCTCCGCCTTTAATGTATTCATGTCGGCAGCCCAGCGTCTCTCTCCGATTTGTATAGCTATGCCTACTCCTTCATTTTCTTCTCACGGGCACGAGCATTGATAAGTTGTCGTTGGTTTGGTTTGTGTTATACCTCTTTACATTGTGCTAGAATGACTGACAGTTCTGTATTACGGCATTTGCAATTACCTCAACAAGACCAGAAGACTCGCCACTGAATGCTCGTGCGTACAGTACGAAACCTTTGCCTCACCTCTACATTTTCCCTCCCTTCGCTTGCAAACCATTTACGTCATTCCCGCCAGCTGGTGCAGACGTGTCAACAACTAGTAAGAGGTTCTTTCCTTCCCTCGGAATGTAAGTAACAACCCTTTTAGGAACACTTCGATATCGGGCACCGTTTGCCAAAACATTCGGAACCATTCAAGATATATTCTTGGTATGTTGTCCTCTATCACGCTATCGGATGTAAGACGCTGATTCGTTCCCTTAACTCTTTTGCTAACTGGCAGCTTCCAGTTTCGACCTTCCGGCCATTGGCGGTACCGCATTCGGAGTATCTGAATGTCGTGATTTCGCCTGTGTCGGCGGACGAGATGGTTTGAATGTATACTTAATTATTTGCCTGATCCGTTGCACGTAGCAGAGATGGATGTCTGTAATTGTTAGGTTCTAATTTGACTGGTCGCGTCCGTGGACTATTAAGCATGCCGTCGCTAGCCGGAGCGAAGCGACGGCATATCTTGGCTGAACTTAGCAAATGGTGAACTTAAGTGGTCACATGTCACATAAGCTGAACTTATGGTTGAAATAGTACAATAGATGATTTTTGGGATTATTTGAGGGGTGCCAGTGATGGCGTCAAATAAGGTTTAGTCCATGAATCTATTCGTGCGCGGTTCCCGCAAGAGTATTTGAGAGTTTCATAAAATATATTCAGAGTTGTTGATTGAACGGCCAGCCGGCATTCTTTCCAAACAGGAACTCACAACATGTCTTCCTCTGCTTCACTGTGCCGTTCCCCGCCATGGATTTCGACGTGTTTATGCATTTCCACCAGCTAAAAGAGATTGAGGAGGACGAGATAGACAGAGAACAAGATCTGGCAGAGTCCGCCTTCACTGTAATTGCCCTTGGTGCGCTCGAAAGCCGTCGACTGCGTGCTGAGTGGTGGAAGCCCAGCAGATTGTATCTCTGTCGTTCTCGGCTTCTCCGGAACCCCATGGGAGCCACTCTGTGGCAGGTTCTATGTCAAACGTGAAATGACCATGCATACATCACAACTATGGGTTTTGATGTCCACACTTTCGACACTATTCTCGAGGCAGGCTTCGGTTACGCATGGAACACCACAGCAATTTCGTGGCAGGACACATCGCACACGGGAGCAACACGTCTCGACGCACGCTCCCTTGATGCATCGGGGGCCTGTGCCTTTGTACTACATTATCTCAACTCAACAATGTGCGAGATCAGCCTTCAGCAGATCTTTGCGTGTATTCCCACTACCATCTCTCGCTACATCACATTCACTCTCGAAATCCTTTTGGGTACTCTTCGTTCCATGCCTGCTGCCAGATGATTTCCAGGAGTACAACGACTTGATAATTGAACGCCGTCCTCGGCTAACTGGTGCTTTTGCAAGCATCGATGGACTGAACCTGGCTTGCCAGACTTCAGAGGACGAAGAAATAGGAAATGCAGTCTACAATGGGTGGCTTTGTGAGCATTTTGTCAGTTCTGTGCTCGCGTTCTCGCCTAAAGGTGTGTCCATTCATCCTGAATTTCCAACCATTCTTGAACTATTGTAGGAACTGTCATTGCTGCCAAACTCAATGCTCTAGGCAGTTGGCCATATACGAGAAATTTGTTACTCGTACACCCGATGGGTTTTATCTTTGCCAACACAGCATTTCCACGTGGGATAAAACAAATTAATGGTAAGATACACCCACCCATCAAGACTGGACAGAAATTACAGGCACAACTGCTGAAATCCAAGAGAAGCTGGCATTTGATCGAGAGCTGTTCTCATATCACCAGACAGCTGAGTAGGGGATGCAAAGGCTCCAAGGCTCATTCGGATGAATGCGAATCCCACTGGAGATAAGTCATCAGAAAGAGCGTGAGGATTCACTCGAGATCTGTGTCTGTCTAAACAATTTTTCGTACGGAATTGGTGGGTATTAACCAGATCCGCAATGTCTCCATGCCACCGTAGAGGAGCACATGTGGAGCAGTTTTGAGAATATGCTATTTGCGGAACAGCATCATTCAGACAGGGTAGCATGGTTTCACAATGTCGCAATTTACAAGTAAACAGATTGATTTACTACATAGACAGTAAGCAAACATGTACCTAAGATTGTTCTAGTGGCGAGCAGAAACAGCGGCGAGTGTTTGTAGAATCAGCGAGTATCCAAGATGTGAGTAGCGGTGTCGAAACATGTATCTAAGCAAGCAGAGGGAGGGGTGAGTGTTTGTAGGAGGAATAATAAAAATCAATGAGTGTCCAAGATGTAAATAGCAGTATCAATTTGCAGAAGTTAGGTGACAAGAGACTAGTTGGCTTTGCCATCTGCCGACGGAGCTGTAGTATTCGCCATAGGCAGCGGGCTGACCGAGTGCTCAAGGTTGAATGAGCTATCAAAGTGAGTGCTGGCTTTGTTTGTTGCAGCATTCCTGGAACTAGTGGACGTGTGTGTCACATGCAAGTGGAGGGCTCCAAGACGGAAAAGTGGTGAATACCCTGAACGGCTATAGCTCCGAGGTCCATGCAGATCTGGAGTATGACCAAGGAGGATTAGACATCCGATGCCAAAGCGCGCTTCAGGCGGAGTTGTTCAATCAAAGATGGCAACAGCTGAAACACATTGATTAAAGTTGAACCACGAGAGTCTGACAGTGTCTGCAAACTGTACAAGTCGCTCACAAAGAGACCCCGACTTCAGCAGGAGAGTCTGAATAGGGTTAGGACAAAGAAGAAATGTGTCCAGGCAGGAGCGTCGCCCGAGCTGCGAGTAGTGGACCCAGCATTGTCACCAAGATACCATGATATTTCAACTTCAATTGATCAAGTATCAACTGGCATACGATCTACTGGTATAGGGAGCCAATGGCATTATTTGAGCTGGGATTCTGGGTCAGAATTCACATGTAAACAGACCAGTGTATATAATATTTATTTAGTCATTGTGATAGGAGAGTAGTACAGTCACGGCGAGAATAGATGTCCGCCCCCATTTGGAACAAAACTTGGTCGAAACTACGACATGATCCAGCAGCATGATGGGGACGTGTATTTCAACAATGGAAAGGGACACGCAGGGCGGAAGAAGAAGATTTCTGATGAGGAGATGGCAGAAGCTGTTGAGAGGATCAATGCGGGAGAGTTGATTGACGGGGAAGATGTCAGGTGCGAAATGCTCCCAGACATCGCCGCGTGAACGGTACGTTGCAATTGAGTCTTCTTTTCTGCTTTTATCGGATATTTGACACGTTGTTTTTAGGTTCGTGACTCCCTGACAAGTGCCGGTCTCCGAGTGCATGTCCAGCGCACCAAGCCCGCGTTAAAGCCTCGGCACATTCAGCAGCACGAGGAAATGTACAACAGCTTCTAGGAATGGACTGTCCCGGAGGTCTTCATGCGTGGTATCCTCATCATTTCTGATGAAACCAAAATTGAGCTTAAAGCTGGGAATGGTCGCCATTGGTGCCACTGCGCACGCGGGGAACGACAGCTCACCGTCGAATCGGTTCAGCTATGCGAGCCCCACGGGATTCGAGGGATTAAAATGAACGTCTGGGGTGCAATCCACCCCGCAGGCGCCAGTGACCTGATTGACATTGAAGGAAATCTTACCGCAGTTCAGTACATGAATATCTTGGGCCGCGCCCTGATCCCGCTGTATGACCACTACGAAAACCGTCGCCACACATTCCTCTACTTCCAGCAGGATAACGACCCGAAGCACACGTCGTGGCTGGCGAAGCAATGGTTCTGCGATGACATCACAGTGTTTCCATGGCCTGCCAAGTCCCCGGACTTGTCGCCGATTGAAAATGCCTGGGTGCAGATGAAGCGCAAGATTCGTCAACACCCTCGCTATCACACCACTGAGAATGCAGCTGCACTCTTCCAGTTAGCTTGGGAGATGTTGTCGGCGGATTTCATCCAGTATGTTATTAACCTTTATAAGTCTTTTCCTCGTCATCTGGAGCAGTGGGAGGAAAATAATTTCTATGGGATCAAATCTTAGATAAATCCGATTGTTTTATCTCCAAATCTTGGGTATAATCGACTCTCTGCAGTGTCTAGCACGAAAACATCGAGGATGAGATGGATTTTAATGAAAACAAGCGATATGACACAGCATGAGAAATTTACAGCACGACTATCCTAAGCGAGCTCAAGTGGTGTCGTCCCAAATGGGGGCGGACATCTATTCTTGCTGTGACTGTATAAAAGAGGAGTCAGTTTAGCAGTACAGTAGCAGACCCCACCTCTAGACACAGTTGTGTTGTAGACAGGTTTGGCTCGAGAGCTCAGTAGCTTTGCACAACTGTTCTTTTACCCATTATAAAGTGACTGTGGTTTGCTTTAATATCTGTGTGGACCTATGGAACTTGAACTGTGGAATTGTGTCCATGAATATGTCAGTGTCCTGTGTCTTGTGTTTGTCTTGTCATTGTGTCTGTGAACGTGTTCTGGTGTGTGTCCTGTGTCCTGTGTCCCTGTTTTCGAACCACTGTTGTGTTCTTATTAAGCCATTGTGTTAGCAAAAGCCTGTTCCTTGGAACAAACCATGCCAGACCTTCGAGTCTGTTTCTTATACAGAACAACCTATGTTCATCCGTGAACAAAGCAAAGTGCTCTGCAAACCCACAAAACGCACCACACTTAACCTAGGAGACTTCCTCAAACGGTTAGAACCCTTGGCTGTTTGACCTAATACTTGGTCTACACCCCCGAACTTACAGCTAATTGCAGTACCAAGGGCATGAACAGAAAATCTGTTTTGAGCAGATTTCGATCCTCGTGACCGATTTGCCCATAACTCTCTGAGTTTTGCGTGGATTGAGCGGAAATCGAGCTAGATAATTCGTACTAATTCATATGCAATTACTGATAGAGAGGGAATTTTAAAATATCATATTTTGTATTTGCTGGCCATTGAGGCTCACGTTGGTGTAAATTGGCACTACTTGGTTCACTTTTTCTCGGAACAAGGTGATTTTTTGATACTACATACTTCGACATGTATTATGCAATGTGATAGAGTCAAAATTACCGATATTTCCCACCTACCTTGTCCCTACCCCGTTCAACAGTGCTCTGTACAGCCAAGACAGAATCTACTGTAATTACTTGATTTTCAACTCGGAGAAAATGATTCAGAGTGTGGTGTGACACCCTTTATTACTCAGCCCTTGTCCAGTCCTAGTAATTGGGTCGTGTCGTGTCCATTTGCAGTTGCCATCATGTCATGACTTTCCGTGATTCCATCAGTCCTGACTTTTTACTTGACACGCATCCTTCTTCTCTACCACGACGACAGCACCACAGCAACTCAATGATGTCTCCAACCATCACAAATTCACTCCAAGTCTTGAATTCACTCTCTTGTCTGTAGCTCATTCAAGTCCTAATTCTATGGGTTGGGATTGCAAGGGGTATCATGGAAGAATCTGAGCCTGCTGACCCCCAGATAAACATTATTGTGCACCACAAATTCTCTACCATACCCCTGCCTCCAAAAGTTCCTAAACTTGGGGTTGTTCCATCTGTTTTTGTATGTGGTTCCCAGTATGTAAAACTGTTGCAGGTGTCTCGATCTCGATCTCCTCTTCATCCTTCTGGGAGGTAGGATTGGTCTCTAGCGATTTGGACCGCGGAATGAAGACACACTTTTCGATTTTCTGATTTTTGGTGCTGGTTTGCTTCTCGGCTTAGGCTTTGGACCGGGTTTCTTCTTAGCATACTTGGTATCACACTCTGGCTTGCTAGAATTGACTTCCGAGCTTGGCTTCACAGTCTGGACCTTTAGTTTCGGTCCTGGTTTCTTTTTCGCAGGTGCAGCAAGATCGGCTTCAGAGATGTCTGAGGTCACCTCTGATTTCCGCTTAGTCGTGGGCGTGGTCCGGAAAGCGACAGCTGAAAGAATTCTTTGGTGTCCGAAAGAGGCTCCAATTTCCATAGGAATCGGAGAGCAAGGGAATTCAAGTGCAGGCTCGTCAGAGCGAGGAGAGAAAAGTGAAGTGAGCTCTGAAGGAGTTTGAGGGTGAGTACGTCTGGTATCTAGTTCCTGCTTGCACTGGCAAGTTGTCTGCAGAGATTTCTGGGTGGGAATCTGCTGGGGATGAGTGGCACTGATAACGCGCATCGAGTCAGGACTCATGAAATTACAGGAAGTCATGTCATGATGCGACTGCCAATGGACATAACACGATCCAATTACCATGTATGACAAGCATTTTTGCGGACTGAATGAGAGCCAGGTGCTAAAGGGTGTCATACAACACTCTGCCTCACTCTCTCAACGCTGAAAATCAGGTAATTACAGTAGATTCTGTCTTGGCTGTACAGAGCACTGTTAAACGGAGTAGGGACAAGGCAGGTGGGAAATATCGGTACTTTTAACTCTATCAAATTGCTCCTTACATGTCGAAGTATTTAGTATCAAAAAATCCACTTTTTCCGACAAGAACTGAACCAAGTAGCGCCAATTTACACGAATGTGAGCCTCAACTGCCAGCAAATACAAAACATGATAGTTTTGAAATTCCCTCTCTATGAGTAATTGCGTATGAATTAGTATGAATTATCTAGCTAGGTTTCAACTTGATTCGTGCAAAACTCAGAGAGTTATGGACAAATCAGTCGCGAGGATCGAAATCTGCCCAAAATGGTAATTTTCTGTTCGCACCCTCAGTACTGCAATTAGCTGTAAACTATCATTCCTGTTAAGGAATGTGTTCTTGAGTGGTTTTTGGTTAGGGTTTGGTTTAGAAGTTTTCTTTGGAACCTTTCTCAAACGTGATCCATCTGCACTAGGAGTGATTGTCTTTCAGCGCATGGTGTTTGCTTTTGTAGGAAGTCAAATGAACCTTTCATGCTCAATATGTGTGACAATTCAAAGCTGGAGCATCACATCGGTTGTCAGTCCCTGAGGCCGAGCTGAGACACTGGAACCATGCAGTAGACACTCCCCGAAGTTGCCGAGTACCGAGAAAGGCGGGGCTGTGGCAGAAGGGCTTGGAGCTGCTTGGAGTGAACACCAGCGAAGCAAAGAGAAGAAGAGTTATGTTTGTGCCGCCGTGACACACAACCCAATTGGGTGATGGCACAGGCAGAGGAGTCGACGGATGTGTCTGTGCAGCCAAATGTAGGTCTAAAAAATTCTGGCTGGGGGGTCAGAACACCCCAGTCAGATTGAAACAATTAAGTTCTATTGGAGGGTTTGAGCGACACTAAGCGAGATCCAAGTCCGATGGGGTCCTGACAGATGCCTCAGCATCCCAGCCGGGAATTCTCAGATATGTAAAAAATATTATCTATCCTTATGGGAAGTCACCCAGTTACGAGTACTTAGTAATCTTTCATGATAATTGTCGACCCTCATTTTCTGTTCACGTGTTTTTACTGTCCGCTTTTTCCGACGGCAATACTTTTAGTAGATGTGCATTTGATTCTTGAAGCCTTAACAAGTGGCTGAGTGGCCGAGCATCCCCTTCCGCTGATAGCAGAGTTTGAAAGCGGTTCTGACGGATTAATATCAGATCCCGGTGCATCAACTGACCAGCGGAGTTTAAAATGGTTTCGGACGGACGGTGAAGCGTAATTTTAAAGAGAGGGTAATAGTGGCTGTATGCCAAACCTTACTCGATCCGTGTTTTCATTAGAAATGAATCTAATGAATGTGAAATTTTTGACACGGTGGCTGAGTAATTTCTTATGTAACAGATTCCGATTTTTCTCCTAGCACTTCAAATGTTTTTGTATGGAAATTTTCTTTTCCTTGCACCATTCCCTCATTACCAAACATTGATTTTGCTTCCTCAGATATGTGCTGTTGGTATTTTGGTGTCTGTGGAAGGCCTGCGCGGGATTGTCGCCATCTGTGTCATGTCACACTTCAACTCCCAACGTAGCGCCTCCTCCCGGCATCCTTGCTTCCCCCTTTGCTTCTGGGACTCCATCTGGTACCATCATACCGCGGTTATTTTCGTGGCCCCTGTGGTTAACCATCAAGGCAAATCCCCTACCCCGACTGTTATCCGACCAGCGAAGTGCGCATGGGTCCACAAATATGGGCAAGAACATAACAAAACAGGCACTTCAGGTCATCCAGACCGTGCTCCCACAGTATCAATGGGACCAAGTCTTTATTCGCACGCACCATTGCGAGCTCGACAAAGTCGACAAATCTGAGCGCTGGATTTTCTGCAAGTTTGCCACGGAGGCTCAGGGCGCTTGGTTTGTTGATGTCTTCACTTCCATGCGTGCTCCCTCTTACAATACTCTCAATGTTTCACGTCCACCCTTCCCACCCAAACTAATTTGGGCAGCTCATGTTCCTTCTTTAGAAACGGATTCACACATATTGATCATATCACTTCACGTACCACGACACCCATGTTGTTGCATACCCTCTCTATTAAAAATCCTCCTCCCCTTCCGTTTTCTTCCACTGCGCTGCCATTGGCACCTGATATCGTGACCTTTTTCAATGCTCAATGGTCCACACCACCACATTTGTATTCTGAAGAACTGTACTTTCGACATGCTGGACTAGCCGGGAGCACTCCGAATCGCTGGGGGCGCGTGCAAAGCACTCAATAAGACTCTGGCTAAGACAAGTGGTGAGCTAAGCTATCGAAGGCGCTACCAAACACGGCCAACGGGCGTGGAGGGGGCGGAGCCCACTGTCACCATGTGTCTCACCACCACGTATCATTCCCACTCATGAATTTCCACCACACCACCAGCACTGCCACGAATGCCTCTGTGCCCCTGCGCTAGGAATTCTGCTTCGTGGGGTAGAATGCTCTTCCCAAGTTCACGAAGACCATCTGAAACTGGAAAGTACTTGAGCCCAGAGGTATCACCCGGCGGCGCTTGGTAATACCCTCTTCCTGACGGAGCCAGTGACGACGTGGACTTGCAGCCCTCCACGTACTTGTAGACTGAAGAGCGCCGTGCATCGTTTTGACTGCCCGCGGGCGTTGGCATCGATGGCCGTGAATTGGCCATTGCTAGAAGATGGGCCTCGTGAACTGGTGAATTTTGAGTATGGTCCCAAGGCAGTGGGTGCAGTATTGGTTGAGAAACAAATCAAATACAATGGTCTCCCCAAATTGTTTGTTGGCACATGTCTCACAATAAAAAGTACTGAAAAGGTTGTAAATTTTTCACATGCTTTTTCAGTAAAAGATTTCTCAAAAATGCAAAACATTTTTCACCATCATGATCGGTATTTCGCGCTTCTTTTCCTCCCATCCTGGAATCCATCCAGCTCGCAGAACAATTACAGGACCACGGCCAGGAATTGTACCAAGCTTGCCAACTGATAACACTGCAGGCCTGATTTCCGAGTTTCAATACCGCTCAAGTCTGATGTCTTCCCAATGCCATCATTGTTCTCGACCTTACCGGATTTCTTCTGTGGGCCATCTCGGAGAGCAGGAATTCTCCTCAATCTGCTTTGACATTGGGCCCAAGTGACCGTGATCTACTCCTCCATCCCTGGCGCCGTCTTGCGGCAGGACTCGACCAGCATCCCGCTCGTGCGTGCCTGCTTTCCCTTCATTTTCCTACCCGCGTTTCTCCTTCCCCCTGCCATCGAACTAGAGTGCAATACTGATGTCGCTATTCACAGGTCAATTTCAGCACGACGACCGACGTGTGGCTCGTCCCGTGCGCCGCGCAGGTCAACGTCGTCGCGGCATTTGCGTGCGTCCCTCCCTTCCCCTTCTTTCCTTCTCCGGTTTACCTGAGTCTAAATTCTGATGTTGATCCTTTGGTGGGCAGCGGTCAGGTACGCTTCCTTCCCTTTCCCGTTCGCATTTCATGCAGTATTGATCCGTTGAATCATGTGCAACTCACTTCGTCCCCACAGAACTTTGCCATCCACCCCCTCGACGTGACCGACATACAGATCCTCACCTCCTCGCGGCACGCACAACTTCACCGTCTGCGTCAATACGTTCACCGATATTGGTACCATCGCGGGGGCGAGACGGATGCGCTGGTGCATGGTTGTGTTCTTTCCTTCGTCCTCCGAGACCGAGTACTTGGAGGATTCAAGAGTTGACGTATTTCTCGAGCTGAGGGGTACTCTTCGCTCCGATTTGAGGTTTAGTCTCGAGTGAAGAGTATTCTTCGAACTTCTGCTTGCTCCTGAGTTGCGACTACGTTGTTTTTCAAAAGCTCGTTTTGCAAGCGCACTTACTGACGCGCCCTCTTGTCACAGTTCGGCGACAGCTTCCTTCGGAATGTTTCCACCGTCTGAGTCGCCCGCTCAGTCCCTTTCACTTTCCCTGCTCACCGTCGCATACTTGACCTGCTGTTCCTCTCCCTCCTCTGCCTCACGCCGACTTCCCATTCATCGCCCTCGACTTTATTCAACTCTTCACCTTCCCCGCTCTTCCTCTCTCTCCTCGTGCTCGCTAACGCTCGCTCAGCTTGGACTTCGGCACCACCAACGGCACCCCCCTCGTGCAGATGCTCTCCACCGCACACGCAACCAAGAGCGCCGCAGACTACATCGCGGTGCACGCAGCGGCGATGGCGAGTATACCGTCTGAGTGAGGCCCTTTGTCTCTTTTTGCCTTTTTGGTTTTGTTTCGCTGGATGCTGGACGATTCCCGTTTTTCGTGCTTCGTTTTTGCTTTCCCCCTCCTATATCCGTATCCCGTAGCGCTTCTCCTCATTCCCCATTCCTTCTTTTCTCCTCGATCTTGTTCTAATTGCGCTTCGGTTTTGTCCGCCTCACCTACCCTCCTCTATTATTTCTGCCTTCTATTCATTCTTCGACTTTGCTACTTCTACCCAACCTATCAATCAACACTTACTAACCCCCCGTCCCATCCCCCCGGGCTCGCCCCTCCTACCTCATCAAAGTCTTCGCCGGCACCCTCAGCACCGCCGATGCCGTCCCGGTCACTATCTCCGCCCTCGCTTCGATGCTTGCGGCTGGCTCGTCCACGCCCGCGGTTAACTCCCCGGCCTCCACTACGGGCGGTAGTGCCTCCGCTACAACTGCAGCGGGGGGGCGCGACGGCCCCGGCGAGCTCGGCGAATGGGAAATCCAGTTCAGCGAGCAGGATGGGGTTGAGTGTGGTTGCGTTGTTGTTCACAGCAGTGGTTGATGCTGCTGCGCTGTGGTAGTTTGTGTAGTAGATGTAGTTATTGCCTGGTGCAATGGACTGTTTCTATTTGGGATTATGAGCGACGATTGATATCTGGGGTGAGATTGCGAATTTACCACACATTTGAGTTCGAGCGAGCAGGGAGGGCATACGCGTACGGGATAACGAACACCTCCATCAACATGGTCGTTGGACTTGGCGTGGTGACTCAGAGCATTGAAAAGATGCCTTAGGCGTACAAGGTATGTATCACTACGCCATACTAAGGTGACTACGACGTCCAGCAACTAGCCAAGCAACGTAGAGCGAAGCGTTGCCCAATCGGCGCCACTAGTATCATTGCTGCAAGAGCGCGGCGGGGCGCTTCGTGCCCACCACTTCGGTTGAAGTTGAATTTCCTTTTGAACTCATGAGACGACGTCAGAGTTTGAAAAGGCTTCAGACAGATCTAGAGTTGCTTAATTTTAAAACGAGGGTGATAAAGAACTATTTTTGTCTACACATGGGACGGGTGTGCTCAACGGGCAGCGTAATGTGTATGGAGTGTTACAGCGGTACGGTTGCGCCGAAAGGTACGAGGACGGAACGGGGTAGGAACAAAGTGAGAGAGTAACAAGGGAAGACGACCAAGGAAAGGGAACGAAGGGAAACGGGGAGTGTATGGCAACAGCAGGGATGTGGAGCAAAAGTGGAAGGGGAAAGTCACATTGCATCGCATGGCGAAACGATATATTTAGAAAAGGGAGAACGAAACAGGAACAGCAACAACAATCTGGTCAGCTCGGCGTTTTCGGTCCCCCTCCGTCTTCGCTCTGGTCATTGGAACTGCGGTCGCCCGACGCGGGCCGCACGGGGAGGTTGGGACTTGGTTGCTGCTGTGGGTCAGATGTGCCAGGGTGCGAGGATGCGCCGGTGGACTGAGGCTGGGAGGTGAGGCAGGGCGAGGGCGGGGGCGGGGGCGGAGGAGGAAAGGGTTCCGTCGGCATTGGTGAAGGCGGGGGGAGGCGGGGGTGGTGCGTATTGGGCGGTGGTTTGATACGTCGGCTTGGGGAGGGTTAGTGAGGAAGAGAAGGAAACGGGGAGACGAGAACGGAAGGAACGGGGAAGGGAGGCCGCGCGTCGCAGAAGGGAATAGCGGTGAATAGAATGGGGCGCGCCGGTTCGCCGAAGTGGGCACGCCCGAAAAGATATGAAAAAATCATAGAAGACTCGATCGCGAGGGCGGAGCCCAGCAGGCGCTCACACATCCTACGCGAGAATGGAAGGAAACGGAGGACGCAAGGCAGCCGTCCGAATTGTGGCGTCGCTCGCATCCGAAAAAGGGGGTGCCAAAAGAAAAGAGACAAGGGAGTCTCTCACCTGAGCCTGCTGCGGCGAGGAGGGCGAGCGCAGGTTCGAGCGGGGCCCGCGCTTGAGCGCCTGCTCGGGGCGGGGACGTGAGTGACTGCGCTCGAACAGGCCGCATTTGTTGCAGAGCTTCACGCGTGTCAGCGTCGCGTCGAGCAGAGAAAGGGACACGACTCACGACTTTGCCCGGGCTCAAGATGCTCCTCCTCCACGTTTTGTTCTCGGTCGTGCGGCAGTTAAAGCAGCGTCGCCGCACACGATCGCTCAGCATGGGCGCCGCTTCGTCCGTGTGCACACCCTCGATCACACCCGAAGTTCCACTGGGGCCCCCACCAGGCGGGGGCGCCATCAGCGGGCTGGGAATGGTGGCCGAGACGGGATAAGGGACATATCTGCTGTGGGAGATAGGGAAGGGCTGCACTGCGCGCCGGGTGTGGGGGTGGTGCTGGTGGTAGGCCGAGTGGGGCTGAAGGTTGCGGTCGGCGTGGTGGTACTGCGGGGGTGGCGGCGAGGGTGGGGGCGCGTACATGTAGCCGGCCCGGCAGCAGCAGGGAAGGTCGTATTGCAGGGGGAAGTGGTGCTGCCCCTGGTGCCGGGGAGCGTACCAAGACACGAGCTGGGGCTGGGTGGTGGCAGACATCTCACCGTAGGGCTCAACGTAGTAGGGCATCTGTTCTTGTCTTGCTGGCAGGTGCCGGTATTTGTAGTGCGAGGTGGTGCGGCCTTTGTCGATAGCGGAGTAGAAACAGGGGAAAGCCAATATCTGCTTTCGCTGTCGCCTCTTCGATGATGACCAAGAATCCAAATCAGAGTCAGGTTTTTTAAGGAAACTGCTAGTCTCATTTCTACGTGTTGCAGGGGGTGTTCAGGAGCGGTGTTTTCTCACGGAGTTAATGATATTGAATTCTCGAGATGACCTCGAGGCGGATTTTGATGAGGAGCACTGCCCACAACTGAGCGCATTCCGTGAGGAATTTCCAGTACTCCGTCTGAGCAGGCTTGGAAACGAGACTACCCCAAGCTTCCACCGGGGGCAGCCAACAAGGCATATGAACACCATATGCTTTAAATGCATGTGGCTCGTAGCTGGAAGGGAGCTCACAAAGGTGCCCTTCACAAACAAAGGCAGGCTTTGTTGCATGCTTTGTTTCCCTGCACCAGAGAACAAAGCATGCAACAAAGCCCCCCTTTATTCCTTTGTGGGCTCCTTTCCAACTGCGAGACACATGCATTTAAAGCATATGAAAACCATATGCCTTGTTGGCTGCCCCCGGTGTACCGCAACAGACGAGGAGAGCCAGTTCAGCTGGCCACATCAGGCACGCGACGCACACGCATTCCCCGTATAACATGGCCATCACCTTCTCTCAGGATCGAGGAAATCGCGTTGACGGCGAATTCAACGTGTAAGCTTTGATGATCATAACTCACAAGCATTGACCCGAGAAGAACACGTTCCAATTCCAAGAAATTTGGGGACGTGGCAAATCAGGGAAATTTATCAGAAAGGCATTGCCGCTGCGCCGGAGGCGGCAGGAATTGCGCGTAGGTCAACTGTTCGGCTGCCTGTGCGTGTGGTTGCTGAACAACGTTCAACAGCTGCAGAGGTGTAAAGCATGGCTGAATAGAAGAAGGGGAAGAAAGTAGATGCTTAAACTAAACGGAGGAGGTGCAAACATGTACAATGACCGAGCACATTTGATTCAGAGAGGCACATGCCATCTTCGACGGGCGGAAAACTGCAATGAGTGGGTGGCCGTTGATTACGAACCTTCAGAATTACTCTAATGCCTTTGTGGTGGTACGAATGCTGCGTGGTGGCGCGGCATCTCTGAATTGTCGGTAAATACAAATCCAACTGTGAGAATGGTGCGGCGGACGGGATGATTGGTCAAAAAAGGGGATGGAGTAGACATGGACATGGTTGTACGAGGAGATAGCACTTCATTCTAGTTTTTCAATTGCACTCGAAAGTATTCAACTTCGAGTACAGTTGACACGCACTGACGCGCTAGTGGCAGTACTCGGGAGCATAAATGTATTGATTCCATGCCATCAAATTGAACGTCTGCGTACGTGGGTTGGGTACTTGCGGCATTTCGACCTTGAATCAAGAGCAGAAGACTCCCAAAATGAACATCTACCTCATTTGTGTGAATGAGCTGCACTTGGATGAATCCACGGCACATCAAATCAATCTGCCTCACCACAAAAATCTTTTCATCTCATCTATGCTCTCCCGAGACTTGTACCTGCTCGATTCCCACATTGGAACGTGGGGCTGCCCTCGCCATCATGTTATTCCTGGAGGAGGGCAGCGGAGTTGATAACCTCTATCAATTTCGGGTAACTTTGATCAAGTCTTTCACCTCATTTAAGTTTTGTTTGCGACACGAAGCACGTGGCTGTTCGATGCCGTCACCCGCCTGCTTTTGTCCTCCGCCTCAAATAACCACCACGTTACCTCAACTAACCGCGACGTTAACTAGACTAGCCGCTACATCGTGTCTGCGCCGTTGATGTGCTCCAACAATATTTACACGGGGAGCTTACCCAAATAATTGTGCCACAAGATTCACAACATATTTAGGTCATTTTCTGGTGGTCCTCGTGCTGAGGCCACGCGCAGAGCAGGTGCTCACATGTTTGGAATTCCTCGCTGCAAGACTCTGAGGTGAGTGATGCGGAATTTGCGCGGAATCCCAGACATATCACTGCTGAGAAAAATCTTTGATTCCTTTCATCTCATGGTCTGTTGGTCCTCGTACTGATGGCACGCGCAGAGCAGGTGCTCGCGTGTTTGGAATTCTTCGCCGCACGAGCCTGAGGTGAGTGAATCACTGATTGATATGGAATTTGGGCGGACACACATTACTAATGTTATAAATAAGGTGATGTCATGCCGGCAATTTGAACGAAACGGTATCACACGCTCACAGTTGCGTTCTAATCCCCACCTGGAGTGACTGTAAACCTTGTATGGTGTAAGATTGGATGGTCTCAGAATTTTCCTGCTTTGAAATCCACTAACCAAAGCGTGGGAAATCGCTTTCGAGTTCGAACACGTTCGAACGCCAAACGGAACCTGAACGCCGGTTCACGTTCAAGGTTCGGCGATTGCCTGAACCGAACCCCGCCAGCATAGTCTGACATAATACGAGATAGCATCTGATTGAAGGAGATTGCCATACCGACCCACACGTTTGCGGCATTGCAGTAGCAAGAAGGGACACAGTGTTCTGATCTTCCAAGGCAAAAATCACTCCATTCTCCAGCTTCTTTGACCCAATGGCTATCCGGGCGACATGTTTGAACACCAGCATCGGGTGCAAAATCCAAGCAACCCGGTGCGGTAGTCTGAACGATATCACGGATTTATTTAGTCCTGGACAAGAAGTCAGTACTGTTTCCGCGGAGCATGCGTGGCGCATCCCTTCTCGGGACATGTGTGTCAGTGTCTTCGCCGAACTGGGCAGACTCTCTGGATCGCTGGCATTTGCTGAAACAGAACCTGTGCTCCTCTTGTCCTCGAGACATTGTTTCTCATGAGAGAAAGACTGAGAAGGTTGTTGATGCATGGGATGAGAATGAGACAATATCAAGCATCTGGCATAAACATCGGCTTGAACAACGTCGGCTTGCAGAACATCGACTTGCAAAACAATGGGCCGGCCATTGAAGGGCTGGATGTTCATTTCGTCAAAGCCATAAATCAACGATAAAGTCTAGATGCTGTGATCGCGAGGACCGTGGCTAGTGAAGGAGCTCATTTTCCCTGTTGATTTGGTGTTAGGTCGGTGCTACCGCTGAATCAGAATGGATATCAGTCAGGGTTCACAGTCCAGATTAAATTTTGGTGTGCCAAAACACTACGCTGAATCAGAGTGGAAATCAGTCGGGGTTCACAGTCCGAATTAAATATATTATATGGAATAGGCTAGGTAGGTATAAGTACTGGAGCACGAACGTGAAGACAATGATTCCACGCCAACTCTAAGAAGACCCAAGCTCAAGCAACCACAAAATAAGCGCGGTATGTGGGGAGGCCGAGAAGATATATATCAAGAGGTTTCGCCAGCGTGAGATCAGGCGCCAACGATATTTCCAAGAGATTCCGGCCGAATGGACGACGTGGGAAGAGCCTGAAGTGACCTAGAACATCAATGGGCAATGCGCTAGGTGTTCAAAGTTGGCGATGGTGGCGTAGCGGCGACGGAGAAACTCCTCTTCCTCCTGAAACTCCTCCGCAGTGGGGGATGCGAATTTGCCGGCCTCCCGTCTACTCTCCGGTGCGATTTTGATATTATATTCCTCTTCGAACTGGCGGCGGTGCGCAGGCGAAACATCTCTCCCTACCATTTCGTCCTGGGATTCTAGAATTGTGAGCATCTTGTAGATCGCGGGAAAAGACCCCGAGGCCATGGCTATGAAGGCCCTTACTGGACAAAAGTAAAAAGGTAGTGTCTGGCGAAGGAAAAACATCAATATATACAGAGATCAACAGACAATTGTCGAGAATAACCCACAATCTTCAACAATCATCTACGATAGCCGAGATATCTATTATCAGCGACTGCCTAGTCGGCCAAACTAGCTAGTCGGCCACTTGCATAATATAAGCCATTGCGATGCATGATTTTGAGATTTGGTGCCCGTGGGATGGCGTACGAGTTATAAGGATGTTATACATCAAATTTGAAGGCCAACCGATGCGGCGATCAGAAACTGTGGGAGGTTTTCTGTCAAGATGGCGGTGTGTGAGCATCATTTCTTATCTCCGAACGACCTGTCGGCTCGTCTTTTCCTTATTTCTCCACCAATTCCGCACCGATTGAGGAGTTTCTGGGTTCGTTCTGTTCTCTTGGTTTTTTTGAATGTCCCATTCTCATGTAATATGCCTAAATAAGCCTTCCTCGTATTGTGTGTCCTGCAAGAGATCTGAAGCCTGAGCTTAAGTTCCACACGCCGGCTACCTCTACAGCGAGCGACATAAGGCTACTACGGACATCGAACTGGATGACTGCATTTGGGATAGTCTATTCTGTATTATTGCAGGTTGCTCACCATTTTCAATTCCAGATTTCTTGGTAACGGCAGAGCACTACCGCAAACCACCGAAATTCAGTTGTGCGGACAAATGAACTTTTTGCGGGTGGTTTTTGGCAAGTGGGTGGCATCCCTGGCGAATAGTTACGTCCCAAATCATTCCATGGAGTCATATATATCTTCATCCGACACCTCGATACCCTCTGTAGTTTGTAATCCATGCCATTGCGCCCGGGTCACATTTTCACCCATCCCGGTGATTTAAAAGCGAAATATTTATCGTCTTCATATACCTCAGATGTACATCTTGGGTGTCTAGAATCATGTAATCATATGTCCTAGATGATATGGGATACACTGAGATGGTCGGTATGAGGCGGAACGGACGGTTTTGCAAAGTGGCCGACTAGGCCGTTTTTTTCCATTTTGGGATACCGCCAGAAAGGAAATTCAGCAGGCCATGAAATCCTCGCGTAAATTCGCGGAAAATATCTCAACTCATTCCCAGGATGCATGCCTTTGTTCGAGAGTCCATAAACATGTATCTAGTCTACTTGACGTGCGTGCACGACGTCAAAAATGCTAAGGTGGCCGAGTAGGCAGTTTCTGATAATAGAGATTGATCGACAATTGCTTTTGATTTCTCGAGATCTCTAGATAACTTGATGAAGGTCGAGATCTCGGATACTGTCCGAAATTTCGAGCAAGACCGAAATCTCGAGGCCATCAAGTCAATATAGCTTTTGAAGATTTCCCGAAATCTGGAATTTTGTCGAGTCTCAAACACACCTTCAATTAGTTGAGTTTTCTCGAGATCTCATGTTTACCAATTTCAAACCGCTGTGGATGACGTGCTCGATCAACAGGAACACGGAACTATGTCCGAAAATCACCTGGCAAGAGTCTGTCAGCAGCCCAAATTAGCTGTGGATGACTTTGCGCTATCAACACGATCAGAGATCCGCATGATGTGAACTCGAAATCTCGAGAACATGGGCTTGCTGACTCTCGAGATCTCGACCTTGACTGCTCTTGCGAGGTTGAGATCTCGACTTTGCCTGCTCTTGCGAGGTCGAGATCTCGACCTCGACCGGTTTGCCAAAGTCAAGATCTCGAGGTCAGCAAGGCTTGGAACAATGACAGTTCTCAAGGCAAGGTCGAGATCTTGGAGCACAATTCCAGCCTCAAAAATGGTCAAAAGTTGTGTTTTGGTCGAAATATCTAGATATTTGTAGAGAATGATCGCGAAATGTCGAGATCTCGATGATTCGCGATCATTTACCATTGATTTCTAGATATCTTGACATTTTCTTTGAAAAATAGCTATACTGCCTGGGTTTGTCCAGTAAGGGCCCTCAAACATGGCCCTCCGATGTCGGAAATTTACAATTTGTGTCACAAGGCCACGGAAGGCCTTGTGAGGCCGTAAGAAAATTTGATCTTGTGATGAATTTGTGAAGGAAGACATCTCCCTCCTTATAAAATCGCGTGTGTCTGAAGCTTTTAATGTCCGCTCTGGGCGAATCCATTCCCACACTTTTGCAAAGTCACTTAACCTCAATTTATTTATTCCGCAGCTCAGCCGCAGTATGAGACCAACATTGAGCTCCAATGCTTCTGAAACATGGTGCCCCTTCATCTCAGAGCTCGCACAGTGGAGTTTGAGATGGGTGGTTGTTGGGTCGGCTACAATATCGGCGATCATCCGGCGCCACCTGCCACCACGCACAACCCTGCAATCACTTCTCTGCCAATTTAACATGGGTCATGAGTCCGTCAGTAGCTTCGGTCTTTCGCCCCGGCCACCAAGGAAGAATCACTCTCTTATAAAATTACGCATGTCTGTCTGAAGCCATTTCAAACTCCGCAATCAGACATCTGCTTCTTGACCCTTTTGTCAACCTCTTCTCTCCTGCCGTCATGGCGTCTATTTGGCCGCCCATCTCCGGTCCGCACCCCCGTTTCGCTCATATGATTTGGACACCAATGTCAAGATCTGAAAGTGCGCGGAAGGCGCAGTACCTCAGTCTCCCGCAATGTGGGATCAAAGACTGTATATTAAATACCTGAAAGTGCGCGGAAGGCGCAGTACTACAGGATATAAGTAAATAAGATAATACAGTAAGTAAGGAAACTCACCCTCAGTCTCCCGCAATGTGGGATCAAAGACTGAGGGCAATGTACGAACGCGCATGGTTTATATCTGTCTACTGCTGTACCAGCTGACATCGGATCAATGATTGACACGGACCGGAGGCCGGGGCGCTCCGCGGATAAACTCATTTCCTGACACCCCCACTCGACCCAGGCCGTAGTCCCATTGATAAACAGAACTTTAGGTGCTTCTCGTGGGGAAGAGCTTTTGTGAAGATGTCGGCCACCATGTCTTCAGTTGGATACCAGAGGACTATGCATTCACCATGTCTCACCAAGTCATCCCGAACAAAATGATATTTGCGTTGGATATGCTGGGTTCGAGCACGATGCTGTGGGTCTCTAGCCAGGATGATAGCAGCTCGATTGTCACACCGCAATTCAGTGGGACTCTGTTGTGGTTGACCAAGTTCTTCGAAGAATGATCTAAGCCAAGCCAGGTGCTGTCCTGCATTTGCAAGGCCAATGTATTCGCTTTCAGTTGAAGATAAAGCTACCATGGATTGTCGGCGGCTTGACCACCCAATAGCTCCACGATTTGCCATGAAAACATAACCGGAAGTAGACCGAGAAGTGTCTCTATCTCCATTCCAATTTGCATCACTGTAGCCGTAGAATGTCAAATCCATTCCGGGATCTGCTCCATCAAAATGTAAAGCCCAGTCTCGTGTGCCTTTGAGGTAACGAAGGAGTCGCTTAGCGGCAGCCCAGTGAGCCCGTTTAGGATTTGCACTGAAACGTCCCAGAACACCGACAGTATGTGCAATGTCTGGTCGAGTTCCAAGCATGGCGTACATAGAAGATCCGACAATGCTCTGATATGAGACAATAGGTCCTCCTTCGACAAGAGCCATTTGATGAATGGTCTCGTCATTTTCGGGATCAATCGCACTGAGATCGGTACCAGTGGCCATTGGGGTGAAAACAGGTTTGCAATCTGTCATGCCGTAGCGTGCAAGGACTTTGTCAATATATTGACGCTGGTTCAGTGCAATTGTTCGCTTTTTGCGATCACGGACAATTTCAATTCCAAGCAGATATTTGGCTGGACCCAAGTCTCGCATTTTGAAGCTGGATGAGAGTAAGCCTTTTACTTTTCGGGAAAAGTCCTTGGAGGTGGCAGCGACAAGAAGGTCGTCAACATAGACAACTACAAAGCAGGTCTGTTTGCCTTCCTTGTACACATAAAGACAAGTCTCTGAGTTCAGTCGATGGAAACCAAGTTTCAGAAGTTTAGAATCCAAGGTTCTGTTCCATGTTCTTCCTGCCTGCTTGAGACCATACAGGGATCGTTTCAATCTCCAACAATGACCCTCTGGAATTTCAACACAGCTCGGAGGCATCATGTAGATTTCCTCCTGGAGCTCACCATTAAGGTAGGCAGTGGAAACATCCATTTGATCAAGCTCTAGATCGTGCTTTGCAGCAAGGGCACAGATTATGCGAACAGACTCTAGGTTTGCCGTTGGAGCAAAAACCTCTTTGTAGTCAATGCCTTCTTTTTGTGTGTCACCTCGAGCGACGATGCGGACTTTGTACCGTGCTGGTTGACCCTTCTCATCTCGTTTGATTTTGGGAACAACTTTGGACTTGATCGGCTTAACATTCTCAGGAATTGGAACGATGTCATAAACATCATTCTCCTGGAATGCAGCAAGTTCCTCATTAAGTCCGGCCATCCACTCATCAATGTTAGGGCTGCTCATAGCTTCTTGCCAACTAGCTGGATCAAGAGGGTCCTGTGCAGCAAAAGCTTCTGCAATGACTTCATCAAGATTTGCAAGAAGAACTGCTTCAGGTGCATCAGAATCGGAGTCAAGTTCCGCTGTAGGTGAGGGAGGAGTAGCTTCAGATGCTTCTTTTCGTGCTGCAGTTTCTGCTGCACGCTGAGCCTTGGTTTGACTCTGTTTTCCCTCTGCAATACGCTCATATTCAGCGCTCGGATGCTTAGCAGGTGCACGTTGGCGAGTTGACTTTCGAGGAAGATTGAATCTAACACCAGCAACTTTAGGCAGTGGTGGATTCCCCTTGTCAGAAGGGTGTTGAACGGGTGGACCATCATCTGGTGATGAAGGCTGAGAATCAGCCTGAGGTAAGCTGTCCTCTGGTGGAGCTACAGAGATCTGAGGTCCCCCCACTGAACCTGATACAGGTGGTGTGAGAATGACCTCATCATCATCATCATCACCATAATACGGTGTATCACTCGGCAGTAGACTCTGAGAAAGCTTTTCAAATTCCTCTCGAGAAGTACCCACTGGCTCTAGGGGAGGCTGTACTGTAGTGGAGGGTTCCTCATCATTAAACCTGACATGTCTTGAGGTTATGATTGAACCATATGTTCCATCCTTGTTGATGGGAAGTAGATCATATGCTTTACTGCCTTCATGATATCCGACAAAAACACAGCGCTCTGCCTTATTACCAAACTTCTGTTTGTGGCGCTTCTCCTTTGGAATGAGTGGGTAGGCTCGACATCCAAATCGGTGCATGTGATGAACATTCACTGGGCGATCAAATAATTTCTCATGTGGAATGCGAAAGTTCTGAGAAGAGGTTGGGGTGCGATTGATAGTATATGCAGCTGCACTCAAGGCGAAGTTCCAGAATTTACGAGGCAATCGAGAATCAATGAGCATTGTAGTTGCCCGTGTGACCAAGGTTTGATTCATACGTTCTGCAACACCATCCTGTTCTGGTGTATATGGTGCAGTAGTTTCATGTATGATTCCGAGTCTCTTGAATTCAGCCTCCATCTGGTGAGATGTGAATTCACCTCCTCCGTCTGTTCGGAAAAATCTGGTCCAGCCTGCACAGAACTCCCAATTGGCAACATGTGCACGGAAGAATTTTTCAACATGCTGTCGCCATTCTCTCAAGAGCTTATAGATCTCAGATTTCTTTTTCGCAAATAGAACCCATACATGGGAGCCCCAATGATCTACCACCACAGCCCAGTAGCGTAAACCACCAGGAGCTGCAGGTGTCACAGGTCCACCAACGTCACAAGAGACAATGTCCAGCGGACCACGAGCTTTAGTCTGGCTTTTGGAAAATGGTAGTTTCTTCATTTTTCCTAGAACACAAGCTTCGCAGAATTTTGGTTGACCAGTCAAAGACGTGATTTCACCCAGGCGGCCCTTGCTCACAGAGTTTTGAAGCAACTGATAGTTTGTGTGCCCAGAAATTCTATGAAGATGGTTGATGTCCATCGCAAATAAAGCATGTGGATCTTTGCTCAATGGAGTGCAAGTAATGTGATAGAGACCTTTTCGGTGTTTTGCCTCCACCATTCGCTTTCCATGAGAATCACGGACAATACATTCCGCTCCCTCAAAAGTGCATTTGTATCCAGCTTTGGCTAATTGCTGGACAGATACAAGGGTGATACCAAAAGAGGGTACATGCAATGAACGCTTTAATGATAGCTTGGTCATTCCACGCTTTGTTTTACAAGAAAACCAAACAGTACCAATACCGACAGCATCGCAGTATGTGTCATTTCCCAGGCGAACTTTTCTCGGAGGATTGAGAACTTGGTAAGTCCCTGTTTCAAACCAGTCAGCATTTGGTGTCATCACCCGGGATGCTCCAGAGTCAAGTACAATAACCCAACTTGAGTCAGTTGAATCACTCGAGATATAAGCGGACATAGCAGCATAGGATTTGGAAGATACAGAAGCTACAGCTAAGTTTGCATTATCCTCGTCATCTGAATCAGAGTCAGAGGCAGTAGAATGGTTTGCCTTTCCCTTAGGACGCTTGCTCCGTTTACCAGGTTTTCCCTTCTTTTTCTCCAAAGCAAAAGCCTTCATTTGGTTGCACTGGTCAGTTGTGTGTGATGTGTTCTGCCCATGGATGAGGCAGTGCTTGTCAGCACTGGCAGAGGGTTTCCCTTTGTTGGAGTTCTGCAGTTTGGCTGCCAAAGCAGCTTCATCCTCTTTGGGACCATGTGGTTTCCCAAGAGCAAGCAAACGGGCTCGAACTTTATCCCAGGTCATCCCAGTGCCTAGAGAAGAAACAATATTCCCTCTGATTCCAGTCCAAAAGCTGTCATCTGGCAAGGTGCTGAGCAGGATGAGGGGCTGAAGATCTGGCGAAAATGGATATTTTAACCGGGAAAGACGGTCAAAATAGCCCTTGATAAGGCCAATGTGGGTTTCGATCTTTGCACGATCAATGAGTTCTGCCTCACTCTCGACCACCAGTTTAGTGGCAAAGAGGTTTGCAAGAATACCCATTGCAGTGTCAGCTCGATTATCATCCTCGAAACGTGCTCGAAGGGTAGCCCAGAGAGTTCCAGCATTGGATTCATCAACATACTCCATGCGCAGTTCGGCTGACAGGAATTTATTAATGATTCCCAAAGCACGACTGTTGCGCTCTGAAGGTGTGTCCTTGAATGCAACCCCAGCAGGAACAGTAGCTGTGACAGTAGATACAGTGGCAGCAGCAGCAGTGGTAGCATCGGCAACAGAGGCAGCTTGAATCACAGTCTGTATCAAAGTGAACACGCCTTCACGGCGGAGCTCTATCTGTGTGTTGACGCGGAACATCGGCCAGTCCTCGGCACCTGAAAGCTCCGTGGGAGCGGAAGAAGGAGTGATTGACATCTGTGGAAAAATCCGAGGTGATGTCGGAAGTGGGTCGTGGGATTGATGCGAGGCAATGCTCGCGATGCTTCTAGCTCTGATGAGCGAGCAGTGAGTCTTGCTTGAAGGTACGTTGTTAGAGCGCGAGCTCGGGGCCCATAACCTGTCAAGATCTGAAAGTGCGCGGAAGGCGCAGTACCTCAGTCTCCCGCAATGTGGGATCAAAGACTGTATATTAAATACCTGAAAGTGCGCGGAAGGCGCAGTACTACAGGATATAAGTAAATAAGATAATACAGTAAGTAAGGAAACTCACCCTCAGTCTCCCGCAATGTGGGATCAAAGACTGAGGGCAATGTACGAACGCGCATGGTTTATATCTGTCTACTGCTGTACCAGCTGACATCGGATCAATGATTGACACGGACCGGAGGCCGGGGCGCTCCGCGGATAAACTCATTTCCTGACAACCAAAGCGTCACCTTTCACAGCCTTTCAGCTGCACCTCAATTTCTTCCTCGGACGCCACTTCCTTGAGCAATGAAATGTAACCTCTGCGGAAATGGAATGTGAAACCAGGTGCACTTGATTCTCCTCTCATTGAATTGTTATTCAAACATCTTTACCAGAGTCCTCAGGAAGGGAATGCGAGGCCGCGAAGCGGCCGAGCAGCCGCTTGTATCCGATAAGATTACGGCAAGATCCGCCAATCTCGCAAGATTTTGGGTTCTTACAAGATAAGGCTTTCTCAGAATATGTCTTTCCTCGTAAGAGCACACAAGGTCAGAGAATATTATAGGGAGCTATGATATTGGAAGTGTCAGGTGAGAAGCCAAGAAGACAAAAAAAATATTATGGATTAATTGAAATACCTAAAAAGCAAACTGATAATCGCCTAGTCCTAATAGGCGACATTATCTTATCTAATTACTGCCCATCGCAATTAACGTCTATGGTTTCTAGACGACGAGAGTCGAGCGAGCGACCTCTTCGAAAGACTAAAGGTATACATGTTGACCGCAGAGCTAAAGCCGCCATATAAAAGCTACGCATGACGTGAGAACAAGACAATCGGAAGCCTTGGACCTCAATACAGGGGCCGAAAATCACAATTTGAGTAGCCATAAGTGTATCTCCACCCCGAGCACGGTGGAGTAAACAACGAAGGCGTCCGCCCACTGAATGAACAACGATGAAGGCGGCTGGCAGAGCATGAGTGCCGGATCAGATCCGGGGTGCACTCAGGCAGCCGGGCCGACTTGTGCTTGCCGTAAGCTTTCACCTTGTGCTTGCCATAAGCTTTCACGTCGATAGCCCTTGGGGTCAGCTCCCAAAGGCAATCAACACCATTTCTCTGCTATAGTTTCCCGCTCCCAAAGCAACCCACCAACATTGGTATGGATGTGATCGTCCATGAATCCAGGCTAGCTTCTAGGGACTTGGTATGCAGGTTATGCGTTTCTCATGGAATACCTGGTAGCACTGCAAGATCCAGCACCGGTATCTCCCAGTTTGTGGTCAGCCGAACCAACAGCGCACGGAGAAGGCTTATATTAACAGTCCTGACACAGGCAAATCGCTGTGCAACCATCGATACCGCTCGGCGGCGGCGCTGGGGGCCCACTGCCACACCTTGGACTGGGGGTGCGACGAGGAAGGAGTCCGGATCCATTGGGGGAGTATATGCGCGGAATTCGCTGTGCTGCTGATGCAGGGTTAACGCCCGAAGGACGAGTCTCCCTGGCCAAAGTCTGACGCGAACTGGAAGTATGGTGGCCTGACAGGCATGGATTATTGGATGGCAGTGGATAGGTTCCTGGACGAAAGGAACGCGGGAGGATCCCGTGGAAGTGACGTTGCTATATTAACTGATTCTTTCGCCTTGGCCCGCCCATATCGTTACACTGTTTCCAAGATGACTCTTCCGAATATATCAACCGCGTCCTGCCCTGCCTTCGGGTCTTCCGATGACCGGGATTGTTGCAAGCGCTTCCCTTTAGATCTACCTACCTCCAGGCAGTTCTAGTGATCTGCGGCCTATAGGTATGTGCCAAAGGTGAATTATGCCCTTGAGAATTGCGCCTGCAACATCCAACCAGGTACCTCCAACGAGGTGGGATGATTGCGAACAGAATGCAATTATTGATGAAGGTGGCCGATGCTTCGGGGAAATCGGGACTCAGGGGAGCGCTAATCGATGCGACATCGTGCGCCTGACTGAGGCCCGCAAGTAACAACCTCACTTTGGAAGCCGCAATATATTACTGACCACATGCACCACTGGTTGGAGCTGTTCCACCAGTCCATCGGAGCATTCTGCTGAACTCGTACGTCCGTCGGATGCAGGAAGAGGTTACCGGAATGAAACCCGGTAGTACTTTTACTCTCGCCGCCAGTGCCTGCCACCAAACTGAATGAATGGCCTGGCGGTATTTCAACATCACATAGAGTAGTGATACGGAACTCTTTCCGCATTATACACCTGGGGCCCTGGCTGAGTTACCGGAGAAGTGAATATTGATCGCTTAATGAATGTAGAGTACGAAGTCGAACGGTGTGGTATTCGCATGCGTCTTGTTCTAGCTGTTGACTCTTGAACTTATCAAGCCAAGAGATGCATCCGGAAGGGCTACAGTTCAACTAAGGGCATCAGTCGCACGAACTGCGTTCTGATCGGGAGCAATTATGCGATCCGGCCGATGAACATAATCAATCATGAACAAATATCCCCATCGTCTCTTGTACCATTCTTACAGGCCGGAATACTTGCGGACCCGCAGCAAAAATAAAACGTTGATCAACGTTCCGGTCGGAACTCGAACGCTTCATTCCTCCTCCCGCGTTTCAATACGTACCGCGGTATTCACGGTGCAATATCCCCATCGCCTCCTCTATGTCTTGAGCTATAAAGACCGCCGTCCACATCCTACTTTTACCAGTAAAGTCTCGAAGCATTTACGACTCCGTCACCCAGCCATGCGCTCGTTCATTAACATCAACACTCTCGCCATGGCCGCCGTAGCCCTAACCGTGCTTTGCATGGCCCCTTCGAAAGTCAATGCAGACATCATCACGTACACTGGCAACGAGTGCGCTGAAACTGGAACAATAGACTTCGACTTCCCGTGCGACGGCATCTGCCGCAGCTTTGCCGACCGTCGTTCGTTCAGGGTACGTTCAGGGATCAAAAAGTCTCCCGTTCTCGAACACTCATCCCTATAAGATTGATGCGCCTGGCAACCATTGCGTGACGATTTTCGAGGACGTGGTCTGCAAAAATCCGGTCACCGCCTTCGGGAACCCGCCCGCGGCTGAGGGTATCTGTATTGAAGTGTCGACTGGCACCCCTCAGCAGAGCTTCACCTGCGTCGCAAACACTAACTGCAATAACTGAAGCAAGTCTTTACCTTTGAATCCGTGAAGCGTGCTCATACCTATGCATTAACAGTCAATTTCTAATCCATCTTTGCTCAGCGTCTTTCAAGGCGGGGAGTACTTTAATTGTCTGTATCCAATGCCCAGAGAGTATGTAATGTACATTGTTGTGCGAAGGTGTAGTCTTATGGATCTCAATTATCGTTTTGTTGAGAAATCAGGTGTTTTTAAGTCAAGCTTTGAATACGTTGGCCTGACGCTAATCAAGGCTAGGCCACAGTCAGCAGGGAAAGCACTCATCGAAATTCGCCACTACTCCCATATTTGCAGTTTAAACTGGTTTCTCGTGTTGGAATGGTGATTGTACGCACTGCGACGCATTTGTCACTCTAAAAATATGACCCGGTTTCTTTTTCTATGTTCTATTTTTTTTTGGTGGAGCGTTATGCATTGGGCAGTTGCAGGCAGTGTGGGACTTGCTAACGGGACTAATGGTTCCATCCCAGAGGACGGAGCGAGCCTAGACCCAAAAACCCCAGACCGTCAGATCCAATTACCCAGCAGATTTTCATAATGCATGAAGATTCCGTCCCATGTTCTATGGACGCGGTCAAATTTCGATGTCCTGTTTCCTTACTGTCCAATATCGGTAAGAAGTTGTTCTATCTTTAGTCGGTGATTCATTCGCCTAACCCATCGGTTGTGGTTTTCAGATCCTGAGTGAGATTTATCAGGGTCATTCCTCCGAGCGATCACACGCTCGCAACGCAGCGACCAAAGCAGGTATGCTGATTCAAGATCATTATTCGCATTCGCGTGAATAGCAAAGCCACAGCCATTCGCAAATATGAATATTCACTATTCGCAAGTGCATATTCAAGAATATTCATGATATTTGTTATTTGTGGTATTGTCTGGGGCCTTCGCCTCAAAATTATCGTGACATAGCGGTAAAAAATCTTTAAAAAATCTGCTGGCCTGAAAACAAGGTAAAATGGTCAGAAACTCATCTACAATCTCTCCTCCAACAGCGGATATGCCTGCAGGATCCCTGAAATACATATATACTGGGTGGCATGGCTGTCCTGCCACAGCTGGGTGCCTCGGCTGCCACCTCATGATAACTATTGACATACCTTGGGGGGGTAGACCCATCAATAGTTATTGAGCGGTGGCAGTATTTTCAGGTGAGTGCATGGTATTGTACAGAAAGCAGGTCCGGACCATCCATTTTGCACTCGTTCTGTGTTGGATGGAAGCTGAAGCTGGATATACTACATTCGAAAGGGATTTTCAAACCATGCTTCCATTAGCCAACTAAGTGTCAAGAAACAGGCTGTTACTAGCCATGGAATCAGAGATTGCCAGATTTGGATTGGTACCTAATGTGATTATTCCGTAATTTGTGTCGTGACCGAATCACTGCAGTCCGGAGCCGAATCGATGTTTGCTCAACCGAGCCGTGCAGAGCTCTGCCGATCTCACCTCTGTCGCCTCGACCTCTCTCCTTGACCCTGTCTCAAATATTCTTTTGTGGGTCTGATAGTGTCCGCAGAGTGTGTAGCTTGAATTAGATGTGGTAAGTGAATTGATTGGCAAAGGTTTAAAGTTAGTATCTGCACCCGAGCTGTGTCACCAAACTGCCACGTACTAGATCCGTAACGTCACCATTCCTGTAACCGAAGTGCGTGGCAACCGCCGAGAGACTCCCACTGTCAAACTCAATGTCTACCAGCCGCTAGAAGACCCAGAAATGGCTTCAACAGCTGATTCGGCCAGATCGACAAAGGTAGGCGAGCTCTGCCGACACGGGGTCGACCGACCTCTGCCGAGCCGCCTCGGTTGAGCCTCTGCCGATATGGCCCTGAAATGCAGTGAATTGTAGCATGGGCTGACTACAATTCAAGGTTGATTTCGTTGCACTCTGTGCATGTGCCATGGATACATATGCGGCAGGCCGAGGCAAATATCGGATGACACAACACCAAGTACTATCAAATGGCAATGGAATCAGAGGAGTCAGACTCACACCGCAAATGGAAATGTTTACGGTAGGATGAAAACCGACTCTGATTCCATTGGTATCAATTTGAGTTCTCTTCCTACCTGAAAATACAAACATCAATGTAATATAAACCAAAAATGATCGAACTTGTTTCAGAGGGCCCTTCATTGTCACAAAGAACACCAGTTTCTTTGCTTCATGAAAGCATGCCAAGGACTATGGCTGTCAAGGCTCCTTTCAAGACCAATGAAAGGAGGAGTTTCACAAATAAAGAAAGGCATGTTGAAAGAACCACTTTCAATGAGCCTTTCAAACAGATTGAAACAATGCGTTTCAGGCATCAAGAAACCTGCGCTAATTTTGCTATTGGCCCGGCATTGTCCGTGCCAATAGCAAAAATAGCTCAACCACTGAAACTGATTGTTTCAGGGTGTCAGAAAGCTGCACTGAAAGTGGGTTTTTCAGCGCCGCTCTCTTTATTCCCAAAACTGGATATTTAATATCATTGAAAGCTGCAATGAAACTTCAACTTTGTGCAAGCCTTTCATGATCTGCAGAAACCATCTTTCTTTGAGACATTGAAAGCACTTTCAAAACCATTTGATTCATTTTTGGTTGACATTACATTGATTCTCGTAGTTCAAGGTAGGAGGAAAACTCAAATTGATACTAGTGGAATCAGACTCAGTTTTTATCCTACCACAAACATTTCCCTTTCCAGTGTGACTGGTTCCGCGAACTTGTTCTGCGCGCAAACTGTCACTTCTGGACACTGTGACAGAGCCAGCCGTATCGTCTGTCACAGATGCGGCCTGGTGAAGGTTCAGGCTAAGTCGGCACGCCACGCTTACGCAAACCCTACATGAGACCCAATGAGCCATGGAATGCGAGATTATCGGTCAATCAATATTTACGCCACTGTGAATGAGGAGAGTCCAGCACTGATGTTGGCCTGAAGATGAGAATTAGCATGCAGGCAGTGTGAATGAAAGGGCCTACCTTGTCGGGCTATTTATGTCGTATAAGCCCGGGTTTAGACAGGTTACGACCATTCCACTACTCGCCATATAATATCCCGAGAGTATGTTGGCCACATGCGCTAAGCAGATGATGCTGGAAAGAGGACGTTGGGGATCAGCAACATATCACGAAAGCTGTAGTGACTCAACAGGTAGTATATGACGCCTTTGAATCTCAAAAGCTTTATGCCTCCGCAGTTGACGTTAAAAGCACGCACCATCGCGAACCAGCACACGCCAGAGAGACCCAGCTTGAAGTCCTGGCCCAAAGCGACATTGTACGTAGCCCCGGTACAAGGTCATTCCCTGGTGGGAAGAGAGTGTGTCTAACCAATACTGTACTATTTCGTTCAATTCTCTGGCGCTATGACCTGTGACACGAAAATTCGAACTTTGAAGTTCGTAAATGCTCTGGGGCAAGTGTGACACCTAAAATTTTTTATAAATTGACGGAAACATTAACACGATTCTCAAGTGTGGTTAATCGGTTGATTTAGTGCTGCACAATACCCTTGAGCAGTGGAAGGCAATAGCTTGTCATAGTAGGGTGGAAACAGACTCCTCCGATAATCAAGGAGTGCTCCACAATGTTGAAGAGCCTCAGATGAGGGTGGCGGAAGTCCCGCAAAGTTTAAAAAAGGAAGCCGTTGCTGTAAATAGCATCAAAACTTGCCACAAGCGAAAATTTGGGGTTTTTGCTGACTTTCTGGCAGTTTTGTGACTCGTTTGGCATGTTCGAAGATGCCCTCAGTGACCCGTGACATGTACGAAAATTTTCGTAAATTTTGGGGCCTGTGACACGTGACATACGAATTGAATGAAATAGTACAGTACTGTACCCTTTCGACCAAGTGTTCGGTCACTGGTCACAAGGATCACCCATGGAACCGAACACTTGGTGGAAGTTGTCACAGGTCACCATGGTTTTGGATCAATGTTTTTGAACTTTTCCGTCCCAAGTGGGCAATTTTTCGCTCCGGCTTTACTGGATAACTTCCTTAAAAGGCAATTCCCACTGTTGGCAAATGAACAGTTGTGGTCACAGGTCACAATGGGCGAACACTTGGTCAAAACGCTACAGTATAGGCCGCCACCGTTTTGGCCGAGCAGGAACCTGCGACGAGATCGAGCCGAATGTACCGTTAACGTAACGTGTGCCATGGAACGACCTTGTATCGGGTTAGAATCTTCCAATCTCGTGCTTGCTTACAAATATTTGCCGGAAATGCCGCAGGGAGTGGAGAAACCTGGATGCCGATCGCGCAGTAAGTGTATTGGGGATAAATACATCCTACTTGTCTCTCTTCGTCCGAGCGCCGAATACCGTGAAAAGCATTTGGCGGGAAACGGTTCGACTGGTCTTCGCAGATGGACAATCAGTGTTTGCACATGGCGGTTTGCCGAAGAATTTATCAGCGTCATATATACATCAGATGAGCGAAAGTTCGCAGACAAGAACTAAAATAATGAAAGATTCGGGTGGACAGCCTGCTACGCGCTGTGACGACCTGTTTTACGGTGGGTCGCTGAGGCGGAAGTTGGCGAATCTGGGCGAGAACAGATATCAATGAGATTTGGGAAAAGCGGAATGAAAAGACCGATACAATAGGGCTATCAACAACCACGGATTGAACAACACAGAACCGAAAACAAGATACGAGAAGCAAGGGAAAATGCTTACGCACCCGGACACTAACAACAGCAATTGCACATTACACGCCAACCTCCACTGGAAGCTTATATGTATACAGACAGTGGGTGTTGTTCTGAATGCCATCTATTGAATGAATTAACTGGACGGGAAACAAAAGAATGGGACGAAATATTCACACGGCGCCAGCGGCGGCAGTCCACGGTGATTTGGGCTACGGAGAAATAAGAAATCTGGAAGCAATACTGTAATTTGGACATGGAGGCCACCGGGTATAGTATCCAGGGTAATGCCTGACCTCGGTCGACTCCGAGTCTGCTGCAAGGACAGAGGTAGGTGAGTTGGCGAGTTTAGACGAACGAGATGTGGGTGAAACAGAATAATCACAGGACAAACAACAACAGCCCACTTGATCAGCTAATCCGCCGCCTGCCTCTAAATGCACACTGAGCGCCGGAGCTCAACACGTAGGCGCAGAGGTTTAAGTACGGCCTCCGGACTGGGGTCTCTCCCCACTTCTCCTGCTTCCGATTCACATTCACCACAGTCGGCGTCGGAGCCGGGACTCGAAATATGAATGAGGGTAATGACTGATATTGCGTGAAGGTGAATGTAGCAAAAGGGGCCATACAGAAAGGTTCAAGAGAGCAAAAACCCATAGAAGCCCCGCTGGGGGTAAAGGGAAAGCCGAGACGCGAGAAGGATGAGAGCAAGCGTCTGCGACGTCATATGAGGAGCGACCGAAAAAGGAGATAGCAAAGGTCAAGTACAGTATCGCTGGCGAGCTTCGAACTTCAGGAAGCGGGGTACCAATGGAGGGACAGGGCGACGGGAGAAGGGTGGGCGCCGGGAGGATGTATGGTTAGTGAGGATGCGGACAAGGAGACGAGGCGGGAGCGATGATGGAAGGAGAACGGGAAAGGCGCCTGACGAAACGATAGGTCCAGAGGGATGACGTTGATGATCGAAGAAGGATTTGCGAAGGAACTGGTGGCGATGTACGAGCCCGATTTACGCTGGCATCATCCACGTCGCTGATCCAGAAGACGGGTCCCGGCGCGGAGACGTTGGTAGAGGCAGCGTAGTACGGTGTGGACAAGGCGGGGACGCGGAAAGCTGGTAGGCGGTTGACGACAGCTGGAGCGCTTAGAAGTCCGGACAGATCTGTGCGCTTGAAATTCGAAGCAAGGACCAGCGTGCGCCGCTCGGGTCTGGCAGCCGAGACAGAGGTGGAGGGTCCCATCCGAGGTGACTTGAGGGACGCAGACAGGCGGCGGCGGACAGGAATTTAGGGAATGTGTGCACAGTCGGTTGTTGATCCGCCAGGAGTATGCCGCGCGGGATGCGCTGCACAATTGAGCAGTTTATGAATAGGCGCGGAAGAAAGAGCGTGCACATACCAGCTGCAACCGCAACAGATTTGTCTTCGCGGAGGCATGATCGAAGAGGAAGGAGGGAAAGGCATACGCCTCGACCAGCACAAAAGACGCAAAACACTCACCAGCGATCTGTCTCCCCCTGCACGATCCTCCCAATGTCGATAAACGCATTGACGCAGACGGTGAAGTCATATGTCCGTCTGGCGAAGTTCTCAAGTCATACATTGGATTGGTTCACGTTGAAGCAGGAGGGGCGCGAGTGAGATGTGGGCCGAGTCCGCTGCAGCACGGCGCCAGAGATGGAGTAAATGGCGGTCACTTGGGCTTCAGGCATCAGGATGTTTGTCGTTCTGAAAGATATCAACCAAATAAACGATTAACATTTTCCCGCCCACATTGGAATTGTCGAGCGAGATGCTCCACACACCATCCCCAGCGGGTGTCCGCGAGACCTGCGGCGTGGAACGAAGCAGGAGGAAGAGAAGGTCGCGTCGCGCATCGTAAGTGAGTGAATGAAAGACTCAAGGCAAAGCAAACACAAAAGGCGATAAGAGGGGAATAGAATGAGAGCAAGACAAAGAGCGAGCAACGAAGGTGGGTGAGGGAAAGAAGAGGGACCTTGCCACGTGCAGTGTACAAGCGGATTGATCGTTGATCCGGAATGACCCCGGTACCTCCCGCATTCGAACATAAGGGACTGGGCGCCGGGGGCTCTCGCTAAGGTGAATCGTTGGATGGAATCAGGTACAGGGGTAAAAAGAGTTCTAAAATTATCGCACATATCACGAAGATCAGAATCTATTTCACGGCCTGCCCTTGAGTTATTGAGCTTGAAGCAAAGAGTACAAGTACAGGTGGTTGTTTATTGCTTGAACTTTCTAAATTCTATCCGTTGCGTTCGACTTCCTCGCGTCGTCATGTACACCGAAGCTGAATGAGGTGCGCACCTGCGACGCATATACAGGAATTTTCTATGGTGTACTGCAGGGATGCTCGTTCGACTCGAGCCTCGGCCATGCAAAGTCGGCTGCCATGTTTTTGGTCAGCAAGATGTTTTCTTTTCCTTTGGGTCATTCAAATTCCTACCGCAGTACTGGATGCGAAACCTGGCCTAGCGACGATAAGAAAGAAAGTGCAGAAAAGATTATTTGCGTTTGTTGAGTTCCTCCGCATTTTGGTCCGGGTGACCTGCTCTCGTGAACAACACCGAGTTGAATTCAAGTATGAAAAGGAAAAGGCCCAGAACGCATGGTGTGCACCTGCTACTCGCGCATGCGGAAGCAAGCGCTAATACTGCAGCGATTCTCGTTCGATTCGAGCCTGGGCCATAGACTTCTGTCGATGTTTAGTTTTTTGATGGGCGTACCCCAGTTTTGAGCGTCACCATACATTCGAGTTCATTTGGATACAGGAAAGGACCCAGAAGCGCGTGGGGAGCACCTGTCACGCATTAGTATATGCCAAAGGTTACAGCAAGGAAGCTCCTAATTATTCCACTCCAGAGGTCATGCATAAACGGATGAGGGTTTGCCTTCGCAGGGATGCTCGTTCGACTCGAGATTGGACAATCTGTCGGAAAACTTGAGTGTTTTGTGTCAGCGTACATACAACATCGAATTCGGCCCAAATTTTTGGTGTCACCACTCATTCGGGGTCCGTTGCATACAGGAAAGGCCCAAGGGTGTGTGATGCGCACCTGCGTGTAGTGGGTCGAGGGAAGAAAACATATATTGCACGGGCGCTCGTTCGATCCGAGCCTGGGCCATCCGTTGAAAAGCGTTGACTTTTTGTGAGTGTGTTGGCCCTGTTGGTATCCTCTATCTCCACCAAACGTCTCCGCCCATTTTATTTCGCAGTGGTACAAAGTGAGTGAATCAGATTTGCAAAGCGTAAACGCTGCCCGAAATCAATGTGTGTTTCCGTCATTTTGGGTTGAACTACCGATCACCTGGCATTCGGGTATCTCGGCCATGCCCAAAATCTTTTCAACTCACCGTGGTCCAAGAATACTGTACTATTTCGATCAATTCGTCACCGATCCTGAAATTTTAGTATAATTAAAATCCAAAAGAATTCCGATAAATTGAGAAAAAATTATTGCCGCAATAAAAAAAAATGGGCGTGACGCGTGACCGCCGAATTGAACGAAATTATACAGTATGCGAGGGAAACCAACACCATTACGTGAATCTACGAGTAGGTGATGGTGATGATGAAATTGAATGTGGAGCGAAGGAAACGGGAATCCGTGCCGCGCACCGTTACAGGGTCGGGATACGGATTCTAGGAACGGAGAATATCCCTTTCAAGACCCACGTACGGACGTTCAGAGGATTAAATTCCTTCGTACATCAAAGAGAACCTTGTCTGCTGATTGTCACCAACTTTTTCACACACCCAAGGTCTGAGAGCAACTATTAGAGCAACTATTAGTGTTAGAAGTCTCAGACTCGCATTTAATGCCAGCCTTGCGGCTTGCTCTTTGGCCGCAGATTTATTGTCTGCGCAACCTGTGCCTGTCATTCCGGTTTTGACTATGTCGTAGGTGTGAGTTTGCAGCAATCGCTTACCTATGACCTTCCCAGCGACTGTGATCCGACATTATTTCGAAGCGGTCAACTGTAAAGGAGAGCTTACATATGCAGTGTACTGTCCACCATATTGCGTGGCTGGGACCAGTGGTGTATTCACTACGTTCAACCCCCACCTGGACAGAGTTTGGCCAGCTGATCCAGATAATGGCCAGGTCTGGCCAGCTTTGTGGAGGTCTGTGTAGACAGCTATATAGGGGTCTTTCCAGCTGGCTAGGAAGACCTCCACAAAGCTGGCCAGACCTGGCCATTAGCTGGATCAGCTGGCCAAACTCTGTCCAGGTGGGGGTTGAACGTAGTGATTCTTCCCAGCTGAAGAGGTGGATGGATCGCTGGCCCTCCATATCTGACAAGAAATTGGCATGAGACAGGCACGGAAGGGAGAGAACCAAGTCAGAATACAATTGTTCAGGGTGGTGACGGACGGGAATCCGAGTCTCGTCTTATGCGAAAGGGGGATGAGACGCTTATATTGGGGAGTCGGTTTGGGAGTCGGTTTGGGCCTCTTGACAGACGCAGACTTGAACATGGGAGGAGTTGCGAGGCAGGCTAGACATCTAAACTCCTTGGCATTGCCGAGACACTCGCGGTGGCTTCCAGTCTTGCATCCTTGACATCGGATGATGTCTCGCACACCGGGCTCTAAGATGATGAGCTGCGAACGGCTACTCAACTAGGTTTTCCTTACTGAGATCGCCACATACACAGCGAAACACGCCAACAACCTCGGTCTGCTTCTGCTTTGCTACCTCTTCGGAACCCTCCGCCCTAGCAAGTCGTACGCCGACGTCGTGTGGAACATTCGAGCAGGATACACATTTGAATTCCCTCGGCTTTCCAACACAGTCGCTGGGGCTCCAAACCTTGCACACCTGACATTTCACTGTGTGTCGCGAACCGGGTTCGGTGCGAGACGTCGATGGTGATACTATTCGGATTACTGAATCTCACTCACCAGAGTCGCCGCATACGCACTTGAAAGCGTCGTGGGTACCGACGACTTCGTGGCAGACGGAACATATTTCCAGAGGACTCGGTGTATCATGCGATACCACGGCACTATCAAAAATCGTTGCAGCAAGCGTAATTTCTTCGCGGATATATCCAGGGCATCGGTGGGGACTCTTTGCATTCGTGGAGTTCAATCTAAGGACCGGCGATAGTTTCAGGTCGAGATCCAATGTGATGCGACCAGCGACCCTGGCTAAGGATTGGTGTCCTCGATCTATGTTTCGCCAGACGTACTCTCGTTGGGCTGGAACAGGCGGGAGTGCATCTGGAACATCTTCCGATATGTTAGATGGTGGGAACAACGAATTTTGAACAGAGGATCGGGGCAGCGATTCAAGGGTCACCGCATTTCTTTCGATAGACTCTTCTGCATTAGCATTCATGAGAAGTCTACACTTTGAGTGAGGAAAAAAGAACACAAAGCAAAGATGCACGGTGCACTGCGCAGTTAGCAGATCTCAAAACCTGAACCAAGATTAAACAGTTGCAGGTGACAGCGACGGATTAGTGAACTACCTTTTGAGCTAGCGCATTTAATGTACCCCAAGCCTGGTCCTCCGGGTCTTGCAGGCCGTCAACCGCAGCCCCTTCTGAAAAGTGCGTGTTTATGCTAAGCAGGAATCGGTTTTGGCTGTCAAGCAAAATATCGAAATTCTGACCTAGTCAGTTCAGTATAATCAAAAACAATCGGTTTCTTTAACTCTACTGTTAAGGACGCCAGCGATATGCCCTGAGTATTCAGATAGTTGAGGCCTGCCTTTAAATCAACACAGTAAATAAACTCTAATGAAAGTCTGAAGTTCATGGCCGCATTGAAAGCCCTGCGACCTGAGGATGGGGTGAGTCATGGCCCGAGAGGCATTTGATGCCAGCAAACCATCCTGAACCCTAGAGTGATGCTCCTACTAGTACAGTCGTCCTTGAGGGCGAGTGCAAGAGGACCTTCCGCGTTTTTCCAGCGAACTAAAAATGAATGTCCTCAAAGCGAAGACTTGTGGTAGAGTTGTGAATACCGTTTTCATATGTGATGAAATGGACTGGGGATGCTGATGGTGAGATACCTTCGACGCGGAGAACGTTGGGATAGCTAGAGCGTGTTAAAGGAGGGTCGGATAATTTTGGCTAGGTGCATACAAAAACCCTCTGCAGAAAGCCACCGTCGATTCCAGTTGCTTTGGGCTGTATAAACGGAGGGAAAATTCAAATCAGTCGGTCTGTTTACCTCAACGACAGCTGGGCCTGAATCAAAGACTTTCACTAGTATAGGCCGTCCTTTGCTCTGACCGGCATGGAGGCAGTATCCGGGTCCACTTGCTATCTGAAAAGTGAGTTTGATATAGTGTCTTCGGATGACCTAGGGTAGTCTCGACACGCCCTCTTTTCCTTCCGAGTGTGCTGGGTCCAGTTTCTCTTCTGGGCTGTTCAAGCTCACCGCCTTCACTCGTGCGTCACCTCGCGATGCCGGATTCTCTTCCGTAAAGGGTGTTCCTAACTTTGTACTCCCATCCGTCGTCCCGTCTCTCTAAAGCACTACGGCGGGAGTCTCGGTTCACTCCAAGCAAACATGTGCGCCCAATTTCCCTCAATCGTTCGCGCATGTCTGGGCTTTAACCTACAAAGCAACACCTCGAACCCCGTTTTGGAACGATTTCCAAACCCTGGGTGTGCTCTGACGTGAATACGCTACTACGCTTCAGTTCCTTCACATCATTCATCTCATCCATCCTGACGTCCCACTCACATGCATGGTTCCCGGTAGAACCTCCTCCTTCTAGTGCTCAATACTTGCATCCAACATCATTTCTGCTCTGTGCGGACGACTTCTCCTTCAAATTTGGCGAGGCTTTAAAGTTACTATTTCTCATGTTCGCCTCACTCATATTTTCTTCGTCCCTCCATTCTACTTCGCACCACTTAGTTCTCTCACGGCGCGCGCCCCTCGGAATCGCAAAAAACCGAACACCCATCTCGATATATATAGATATGTGAGGCCCAGCTGGTGCGATCCACTGCACTGCTGAACAATGAAGCTAGCTTGCCTACGTGTGTCTCGGCCGTTTACATTCAGACTGCACGAAATTCAATTGAAATTTTGTTGTGCACTAACGAGCGGAAGTGAAACTCCTAAGATTTATTGAAGCGAACAAATCAAGAAACAATAATTAAATATAGCATGAGCCAGAGAAATCTCACAGTACAATAACATTCTAACTGAGTGAAAAACTCAAGACACGATAAATAAATACAGCATGGACCTTGGAAATTTGGCAGCATAGTAATAGTGTACAGCTTTCCCGGAAAACCTGATAGCATAGGAACAGCATGACTGGGTATAAATAAGAGTAGAACTGAGAAAGGTCAATTGATGCACTGCTTTCCAAGCGGCTGGAAATGTCTCATATTGTGATGGAGGCTGTGGCTCCTGGAGCATGCTCGTCCACAGACTCCCTATTTTCCGTCTCGGAAGTTTCGGTGACCAAGTGAACTGGTGCATTCAAAGTGCCCAGGGTCATGAGATTTTCTTGATATGCCTGTTCAATGCTCGCAAGCTTGGAGTCGATTTCAGCGACATCTTTGGCTTGTGATGATCGCACGAATAGCGGTCGAGCAGCTTTCCAGAAATTAATTGCCTCGGAAATACATCTGTGCTTGTCTGCCAAATCTCCCAGTCGTAGCATGCACTGTGCTCGGCTATGATGCACATCCATCTGGGTGAAACCGGCAAGAGCCACTTGATAAAGATTTGTTGCTGTGTGTTCATCGTGGTGGATAACGAATATATCGCCAAGAAAGAGAAGTGCTTTGTGAAGTGTTAATCTGTCCTTGGACTTGTAAGCAAAGGCCAAGTGTACTGTGGGCCATTTGTACTGCCATACGACAACTGGCCAGCACTTTATGTTGGCTAAGTGGTCCAAACAGAAACATTGAAGTTCGCTGTCCATTCCCGAAGATGAGTAGAGACATTTCTCAAACTTGTTCCTTGCTGTGTTGAATTTCCCATCTCGGAGCTCTACACTTGCCTCGACCGTGTCACACCTGGAGGAGAGGTAATTCTCATTCCTGAGGATTTCTCGCCCGCGGCACAAATTATGGTACACTTCTTGCGAGGCCACCCCGATGATGATGTCAATGATTGCAATATTAAGTAGGGCAGTCGCGTGGAAGATTGAATTTTCTTGAGAAGAAGTGTTATCAACCAGGTTACTGTGGATGCTTCTGCAATCGGCATATTCAGACTTTAACAAATGGATTTCTGCCTTCTCAATTGTGATGGCCCGGTCAACAACTCCTCCTGACATGCCACAGATACGAAGAAGCTCTCTAGCCCTGTCCAGTTGTTCCGCACTCTCCTGGTATTTCCCCAGGAATATGGAGCATGTGGCTCCGACCCAGTTTGCTCGGGCCTCCGTGTATAGACTTCCCGAGAGCTTTGCTAGCTTTTGTGCCACACGTGCATGGTCCTGGGCAGCAGCATGATGTCCGATGGCATTCTGTACAGGACTAATTTCAATCAAAACAGAGCACTGCTGATTTATGTCTCCACACTGCTCTGATAATTTGAGTGCATGTTGAAGAAACTCGGTGGCCCCTTGTAAATCACCCCGATGAAAGAAATAAACTCCCACTGTTCTATAGAATTTGGCTAGCAGATGAGTCAGAAAGAAAAGGAGTGATTCCACCGACAGCCCGAACTCACCCTGAAGAACTGGATCATTGATATGACTCAGATGACCCCTGGCTTCGGCCAATACCTCCTGTGTCACAAGGGTCCGGTATTGTCGACTTCGTACCACTTCCAGCAAGACACATATTTTCAGTTGGTGATCACACAATTCAGGCAAAAGGCCTTGAATATCATTCATCAGTGGTGTGTGACCATCAACAGTGATTCGGCGGAATGAGTTGAGAAATAATACACAGTATATTGTTTCAGCGAGAGTGACGGCTCCTGGATATAAGCCTCATTTTAGGACTTCATACAGATTGGCCAGATTCAGGGTTATTTGATTAACCACTGGCTGCAACTGTGGCCCACCATATTTCATATAGAGATTCAACAGGGCATAGAAATGGCTCCTAATAAGTTGTATGCGAGATTGGGAAGAAGGCAGGAACCTTTGAATGTACTCCCGGATAGCCATCAGTAGCAATAACCGCTTATTGCTGTCCTGATATGCCAATGAAGTCGCCAGCAATACAGCTTCACAGCTAAGGATATTGCCAATTCCGAGACGTGCATCAAGCAGTTCCCTATCTGAGAGCCCATTGGGGAGAATTGACAGGAGACTCAACAATTCCTTGCTCCCAGTGGTGATTCGTGGACTTGAAAGCGAGAGCCGAATGGATGTATCCAAACTTGATCGTCGGTCAGTGCCGACAGAGAGCATAGACGTCTTTTCTAACTTGTTGGGTAAGGCCACCGCATTAAGCGTGGCGTGACTCGTACTTAAAGATTTTATTCACTGCCTTCCAATTCCACCTTCTCACAGCGAGGTCTGTTATATAGATTTTTCACCCTCATACTTTTTGTGCGTAGGAAACAAGAGGCCAATCTAACATTTAGATGTGTGGCCCAACGGACCGGTGGCTCCCGGCATGGTTCCGCGCCGATCATATTAACCTTCGGCATTCCATCATGCCGAATAATTCTCCGCTTCTTTGACCACGTGGCCCGGCGTCTATTTTTCCCTCTTGCTTCTCGCTATCACCTACACCATAGTCTTTGTCCAGCCGGCTCTGATACCCAGCACTCCAGCGCCGTTACCTCCCCGTATGCTTCATCAGCTGCCTCTCCCGCGCATGAGCAACGCGCACGCAATGCCCCGGCTGTCTGAAGTCCTCTGGTTCCCCTCTTTTACCCGTGTGGCATGATCACGACATGAATTTCGTACGCCCGTTTTTTTGCTCCCTCATTTTCCCTCTCACAGAACCTGTTTGTTTATTACAATCCATTTCTGCATGTACATTACCTTGAATCTCATTTCTCAATTGCTTTGCCGGAATTTCTATAAGCCAGCATTAGTCATTTGAGTGAAAATAGTGAAAATTCCGCAGACTACAGAAAATAAAGCAAGAGTGGCGGATTCCGGAACGCAGCACGGGTCCAGGCAATACACATGCTGCCATCGTTCACCCGGAGGATAAATGCTGACTCCATATAAGTACGATCGCGCTGCCCGACCAATCACGCAAGCTTTAATTTGTATCGTTATCATCGGTCTCATAAACCCCCTGTTTAATAAGCGGTGGTCCTGAACGACAAGTTGTCCGCCAGCCCAGCAGTTGTTGTTACTTAATCACCCCGTCGCTTTCTTGCCCTCTTATAAATTCTACAATGGACGCCGCCAACCGGATCCGCTACGTACGTAGTCTTCAGCTGATTTATTGGGCCACGGAGGATCCAGTCGCTCTTCTCTCGGACTTTGCGTGCACATCCCAAAATCCCGGCATTGTACCCTTTTCCGCTGCTCTGACACAGCAGCACCCGTTACCTGGGCCGCGTCTATCTAAATTGGTGGTGGCGATATATACCACCCTCCGACAACCGGTGATACGCTGCCCACGTTCTCTCCGCCCTTTCCAGTGCTAGTCGCGTTTTACTTTCTCTGCCTCGCCGTGCTATTCCTTACACACTTCAGTGACATTACCTCTGCAACTCATTTTCAACTTATGTCCTCGAAGCTCACACTCGTCCCACCCTGGTTTTGCCAGATCCTCGCATTCTCCTGGTAATCACCCGCCCCAGTGGTTCGCAAACGATTTAAACTACGCTTTGGTTGAACGCATCGGCCGGATGGTTCGTGATCCTTTATTAGCAGGTGAGCACTTTCTCTGATGTCCGTATTCGTCAAGGAGGAGCGCCACGCAATTGATCCGTTGCATGAAGACTGTGCGTGGTGTCTGATATTTTGTTCAAGATATACTGTGCAGTTCCGTAGTAGTTCGAGATTACATCCATTTTCGACGCCTTCTTTTCAACGGTGGAGATGAAGGGAAAGTTCCGTCAAACGCTGAAGGATAAAGTCATGGACTTTTTGTTCTATGATAGAGAGCGAAGTAATTTCCATATTAGTTATTGTTTTCATTCACATGCGGAACCTTCAGGAGGAAGAACTTTGAGTCTACCTTCTGGGCTGCTGTCGGTATTTTGGCAATAGACCCGGTTTAGCGAGCGCGATGACGGAAATAACTCTTGCACATGCACATGCAAAACAAGCGAAGTATGGAGGGGGCGATTCCGGCGGCGGAATCGGAATCCGTTTCTGTTATCGATCCCTTGACTCCGAGGAACAAAGGCAGATGGACACGGCATGCGAATGCAGAAGCAACAACGCTAGATGTCTAGATGTGTAAAAGTTTTCCAAAAGGCCAAGGTTTGAAGCAATCCGTCACGAACCCAGACCGAGTGCGAACCTTCCAGTTTCCTGCATGCCTGTTCCGTAATTTTAGCCAACGCGACGCATTTTCAGTGCGCAGTTCGGCAGCAAACTACCCGGCGTGGAGCGGTGACGGCAGGAAATATCATTGCCCGCCGTAATTCGAAGGTTCTGTCCACCTGCAGCTGGCAGCCCGGTGAAAAGTGCCACTTCATGACTCCCGCCGTGCACAACCAAGCCCTCGTTTGCTGTGTATATTTACGACTTTACCAGACCTATTTCGTCTCATTTTCCAGGACCGTGGACTCGCGATGCCTCCATACAGCTAGCACTGCCGCTCAGCCTCAGGCTGGCAGCTTCCCTTGCGCAGGGCGGGATAACGCCTGGGATTGGATGAAATAGCGGGAAACGCGGCGTATGACTGATCCTTGCTGCAATACCCAAAAAAAATGAGCGGCAGCAAAGCGTGTCGTACCATTGACGCCGAGGTTGTGTCGAGGTCAAGGTTTTCGGCAATCGGTTCCTCACGTGACGATCACGTGAATATTCGCGGGCCAAACAGAAGCAACGCTCGCCTCCTAGGTCTTGAATTATAAATGAACCCACAGCACCCGTGTACGCCGACTACATGAGAAGATACAATATATACTAAAAATACATCTCCAAACATTGACCGTACTATTGTCAGGAATGGTTAGCTTACTGTTGAACAGCAAGAAAATGAAACTTACGTATGCGCTCGAAGAGACACATGTGTACGGCGATACACAAATCGTTGGCCCGGAATATCTGAAAACGCTTTCAATGCGTTGGTCGCGAAAACGTAAGAGACGGACGTGAGCCTCCACACCGGCCTAAGATGGATGAATGTCGTCATACTGTTCCCGGCCGAGAATAAACTGACCATAGTGCGGAATGGTACCTGTCTCAGTAGTGGTCGGAGGTCGTGGTCGTTGGCGTGGTGCTCTTCGTGGCGGCAGTCGTGGTCGTGCTCTCCGTGGTGGTGTACTAGAGAACAGTAATAAGCACCCACCGATTATCTCGTGGCAAAGGAGGTATTGACCAGCAGAATGCAGGGTGGAATGGTGCAAGTCACTTTGCCTTTGTTCGCAATCATACGATCGATTCCCCAGCTCTGGTTCGCCGCAACAAGCCCGTCTTCGTAAATCTTGAACCAGTTCAAGCCGGTTACTGTGCTCTGCTGAGCGTCTGGAATTCTAGCCCTGTAGTGATTATAAAAGTAAGCTCTTCATTCTCGCACGGACTGTAGAAACCTGGGACGCACAGGTAGCTCAGTACCGGCCCATGCTGCGATGGATCGACCCTGTACGCTCGGACCGTCGGTGAGTTCAAAAATCTTCACGCTACCAAAAAGTCACGCACGGGTCCGAGGGGTCCGAAGGATGTGCCCCGTCCAATGTGCGGTCTAGATTGAATGTGAGAATAATGTTTTGAGTCTCATTAATAGTGAAAGCCTCACGCCACTCTGTTGTGACTTGCGCACCAGCAGGAACCGTGATGGTAGTGTTCGCGAGGGGGACGTGATACGGGTTGATTGTTAGCGTTTGATTTCCGAAGTGACACAGATTAAGGGTTAGGGTAGGCCGTTCCTGACAACTTCATTGTTTCCCGACATTCGGGAGTCAATAAGAACCCCAACTGAGTGCGCAATCTTTCTTTTGCCATCCCATCCCTATTCTGATTGCATTTCTCGGACACGAGCGGCGATCTTTACATTTCACAAGCAACAAAACATTTGAAAGGGGCGGGATAAATCCAGTGAGTACATTTCGTCTTCCTTCTTTCACTCCTTAGGGGCCTCCGCGTATTTCTGATATTTCTCTAAGGCAAGGAGGCCTCTGATTCACCAATTCCCGTTCGGCTGCTGTCTGCAAATATGCTTTCTTGGTAATCTTATCGATTATTCAGATAACACGATTCGGCGTACGATAGAACAGTTTGGCAGCTGAGGGCTGCGGCGGGCCAGTTCCCCGTGATCGCCGAACAAATTCCCTAATGTGCAGCAGCGGACGAGGAACCCAAATACGGCAAATCAACGACCCACAGAATGTTCAACTCTCCAGCTCGTCCACCATGAACCCCCCGGACCGGGCTCCGGAATCCGCCACTATATAAAGCGTCAATCTGGGCGCACCACGCCTTTCGCAATTCTTTCTCTCACCACCACGTACGTTCGATGGCGCGTAGTCGCAAACGACATCGGTAGGTCACGGTGGGCCGTCCAAATATCACCGACGCGGCGGAAGCGTCCCGCCCGTTCGCGCGCTGGAACTCATGCAATGTCCAGACCCGAACAATCGATGCGGCTCTCGCTGCGCGTAAAGTCAAGCACACGGTAGAAGCGAATGGCCAAATAACAATGCTACTCGGCCCACAGCCGCTCCACTCCGCTGCGTGAGTATATGTTCGATTCTCTTGAGCGCACATTCGTGTTCAGGTCAGATTCATCGCCCCAGAAATTTTCAATATTCTCGACGTCCCTTCCGCGTGGCGTTACTGGCGTACTTCCGTTCGGAAACTTTAGTTCCAATGGCTGAGCACCCTTACGGACGATAAGAACTTCGAGGCTGCCTTGGGGCCGGCTCTCCTCTCCATTGAGATCATGTTCCATGCCGTGTTCAATTCTAGATTGCACTCTTCGGTCACATCTAGGCAATCATTGGATATCAAGATGCGGTATGCATTTCCAGGTGCGGATCAAGGGGCACGACATTCTTCTCTCATCAATACTTTTTTTTATCAGATCCTGATTGAATGGCACCATGACCCCGAGATGGCGCATCCATTGGCAGCTTAGCGAGCGCTGATGGTTAGGCATGCGCGCGGGCGCGAGTGGTAGAGGCTAACAGGCGGGTAGTGCGCAGCGCGGTTGTTGGTAGTGAGATTCGTAACAGTCTGTTCTGCCTCGACGTACATTACTTTGGTTTGAACAGGCTCGTCATTGATGAGAGTTAAACCGAGCAGTGAGACAATTACGGAACTAGTTATAACTCCGGGAAAGCGGCGGACGTTCTAATAACACTCAAGTACACAATAAACTGTCCGTATTTTGACTATAAATTACGCCCATGCTCTACGGAGGCATGATCCTGCATTTCACATCAATAATCCACAACAATCGGCATGCCATCATGCCGAACTTTTCTCCGTTTCTTCGGCCACGTGGCAGGGCGCTTCTTTTTTCTCTTTGTCTCCTGCCACCACCAGCACTATAGAATCTTCGCAGGTAAGCCAGCTTCTCAGATAAGCGTTCTGCCGCGCGTTCAGTAGAGATATGCGAACACCTTGTACCCTATTGCTAGCCAAAAAAAAAAGCCTGCATGCCCGCCATAAATTTATAGTGTAGTTAAGGCGCCTGACTCATAGTCTACAGACTTCAAAGTCGACGGAAAATTTGTCCGATAATACTTACCGAAACCTCTTGAGCACGCCTGGTGCCATGCAACGCTGCGTTGAGGAACCATATGAGAGTAATCTGAAGAGAAAGGTCAGCACGGAGCCTACCTTTTCCACCGTGCTAAATCACAATAGGCAAAGCCACACGACGCAGCACGCCCTTCCACGAAACGTCCCCGACATCATGTAAGGATGTCCATTTCGGCGTGGTTGTGACTCAGACATCAACAGCTCGCGTACCCCGAAAGACTCAAGCGAAAGATCGCCAGTTACATAGACACAGAAGCCGTCGTCGACGATGGAGATGATGAATCCGACGACGAGGATGACCTCGATCTCCGAGACTTCATTCCTGAAACTGAGGACCAAGCATCCGATTATCCTTCGCTACTCAATCAGTATCAGCCTCCGCCCTCGATCCGCCGCGTGTCTATCCAGGACGACATGCAAGACTCGGAGCGCATTGCGCAAAACTTTGTCGATCGAGCTCGCCAGGAGCGCGCCCCGCTACCTTCCTCCGAGGCGCCGGCCGACAAGCACAATCTCACTTCACACGTCCCGACATCTTTTGACCTCACAGCTTCCCCCCTTTACGCATACCGCGTTCCGGCCCATACCGAAACCTAACTCATGCAGTTTCTCACCCCTTCACGACCAGACGGCGTCCCTCTAGCTGGCATTAAGAGCGTCTTCACGAAGGCGCCTGGGTCTGGCACCGTGTATGTCGAGACAAGCGACGTAGCTGTCTTGTTCAACCACATGAAAAATTACTCTGGTTTGTGGAGAATGCCACGCGCTCCGTTTGAAATACGTGAACGTTCGCAATTGAATCCAGACGTCGCGTTCCCTCACCGGATCGAGCTCATGGATTCCCTAGCGAGGATCCTCACCCACCCTGATCGCGATATGACAGGGCGATGGGCGAGACTTGCCCATAAACACGGTACCCTACAGCGAAATGACCTCGTCTTTGTTGTCGACGACGATATATTCCTGGCAGTGCCCCGCGTGTCCTATGCAGGCGAACCAAACACATATTCACTTTTCGACGCGTCTAATTACACAAGATTGAAGAGTCCTCTCAAACCGGACCCGAAGACCGATACGTATATCTTGCACAACCTGCGCAGAGAATTTAGCAAGAGCGGCTTACAGATTTGCTCATGGGCCGGGAAACTCTCCCTGTTTCTCCCCGACGGCGCTCCCCCCTCCGACTTCGAGTTGAATCTATTCGACTCAGCGGACGAATTCATTCTGCGTAGCTACCCGACTAAACTTCTCACCACTGCCGTCCAAGTCACAGACTCGGTGTGCATCACGGGCGGGACATATGCACACAATCACGGCCGAGTGGTGTGCACGCGATTCAGCGGTCAGATGAGGGCAGCGTTTGTATATCTAGAAGATTTCGAGAACCGATGTCCCGACGGCGGTCTGACGCGCGCAATTGTCGAAAGCGACAGGACCGTGATGGTCAACACCGCCCATCTCAGGAAAAATGCCACCGCCTTGCCACAGTTGCCGGGAGTCGGTGACCGAGTGGCAATAACCGAAGGGAAGCAATATCTATGGGAGGTAGGCCGAGTCAAGTCGATCAGGGACGATTTCACTATTGAAGTCGCTTCATCGCTCCGAGACTCCACAACCCGAACAAGGAACATATGGTGGTGAATATCTGCGACGTGCAACAACTTTTGAAGCCCGGCGACACCGTGAAAATGATCAGAGGATGTTTCATTGGACGCACGGGCTTCCTCGTTCACCGCCACAACGGGGGCTACGCCGAAGTCATCTTAGTGCGTATATTTTATCACGTCTTTATCGAACTGAGAATCTGCTTAGTGCGATGTCCCGTCCATTGTGGCACTCGCAGGCCGCGATAGACTAGACGCGTCTACTTCAGCATTAGTGGAAGAAATAACTGTGAGCCTGAATTTCATCGTCTTTGACATACTTTAACTTGACGCTCAGCACTTGGTCCCGTTGTGTCACTTATCCCTCGCGGACCTACAGCACGAATTTGGTGAAATCGATAAAACAACCGAGTGGCCGCATCCCATGATGGATACTGCATCCTTCGGGAAACTCGAGGCTTTCGAAGACGCGCGGAAACGATACATGCATACCGGCACAGAGTACATCGGACTTGAAGTTCAGATAGTATACAAACATGCGGATAAGGGCAAATTCGGTACCATCGTCGGGATTCACAGGGAAATTCCGCGTGTACCCCGAAGCAACTCCGTGTTAGAATGGATCGAGCCCGAAGCGCAAGCGCAATTGACAGTTTGCTTGGAGTTTTCCAACCGATATGTGACCGCAACACCCGCCCAATTGGCAGACAGATTGTGAGTCTTAAGGCAATCAATGTGAAGTAATACTTAATATTATTCATTATACGGCAGTACCAACATACAAATTCAGCAATCAGCGCTGTATAAAAACCTCGCTCTCATCTACAGACCCCAAGCAGTTTTGGAGCAACTCGAAACCGCAGTGGTAAATACGATCTTGCCGGTGATCACGAATGGAGACCCGCTCTCCGTTGCAGACGTCGGTAAGAAATGCCGTTTGTTTGATGCAAGTCCTCTACACTAAACCGGCACATGATTGCCAGGCGATAACGACGGCAGTTGGTTGACGCTACCCGGTCTAGCCAACAAACGGGTTGATGTTTGTATAGAAGGAGTCAACCGGACCTTGTACCCCAAGCACGCCAGCGCCAAGGCGAGACAATGTGAGGGTCGAGACGGTACCCTCTATCCTTTTACGAAACCTCTCCATACTACCAATTTTCACAAGAGCGGCGTCAAAGTCAAGCTAGATAAATTGGGAGGCACAGCTAATATCCCCGCGGATGCTATTCGCCCCCAACGATATCTTGGCCCGGGCGTCAGTATTGCGGAAGAAGAAGGTCGTGTAGTCATCATAGGCCCGGACGTCGATGGTTCCCGCGTCCATATCGGAGACTACGCTCTCGTTCAACCGGAGACGCGAATTCCTGATTCCCCAGATTTCGTTGAAGTCAAATTCACGCGCCACGCGGGTCCTCCATTCACCGGATGGTTCCAAGTCGGTGCACTTTGTAGGGCGACAAATACAGAAACCACGATAGGCGAGATGGTACTGGCCGCTACCAATTTCTGATTCAACTGCTAAAAATCTACTACAATCTGTCTTTTTGCTACCTTCCATACCGTGCATTCAACTACAGCAAATAGACGTCCTCTTTGTTCCGTGCACGCTGCACAATCAAACAAGTGATCGGACCACGAGGAAAATAAGAAACGAGTTAGGCAGCGTACGACCCACAAGCAAGAAGCCCTGTGCGATTAAATGCAAAATGGTATATTCATGCCGGATGATACAGGTGATGAAAGGTGTAAACAATTATAAGTCGAGAAATAAACGATAAGCAAATATCAAGAAATTGTGAAATGGTATACGCCTGAATACAAGTGATCAAGCTAGAAAGGGAGCGAAAGACATAAGTTGCGTCACTGAGGCTGTCCTAAAACGACGGCCCATTTGATGTTAAATGTGATATGTTCTTCATCTTTCTTCCTCCACTGTGTGACTGTATACGCCACTGCGGTGCAAGAATTGTTCGGGATCTCGCCGTCGTTATCTTCGTATCTGGGCAAGATAGTGTCAAGATTGTCAATGTCGGCACCAGTATTAATGGTCGTGCCACGGCCATCATAGAGGGGGACTAACAAAGCAGATTAAGCAGAAAAACGCAGTGTACCCGAGATTGATCACCTTCAGCGTCAAAGTCCAGCGCGTCAGTGGAAGAGTTGTACGACGATCCCTTGTACTGAGTAGAAGTGCTTTGTACCCCGCCCGTTCGGGTACTGCGCGACTCCGCCTCCGCTAAGTGCCAAAACGAGTCAGCCTTCGAGCAGCAATTGAGAGATCGCTCACCCAGTTTGTCGACTGACGTGGACTTAGTGCCGAACGTTAATTCGTCCTCGTTCAACTGCGCATGCATTCCCTTGTGATGGAAAACCATGCCGCACACACCAACCACTCGGTCAAACTCCTGACTCAAATGAACACCGGTGATGTATTTCAAAAGCGGGACGGCCGTTGACTTGGACTTGTTCACGGCGGAAATTTGCTGCAACGATGACTTAACCGTGTTGACGATGGAAACACAAGTCGCCGTACGACCTTTCACGCTCAACATCCATCTAATCGCGGTCGTCAGTGTCGGATCACAGAAGAAACTAGCCGTACTTGTTGGAGTCTTTTGTGAAGATTTGGCTCACTGCCTCGAGTTTGGCCGGGTCGATACGAGCCAAATTCACGTAAGTATCCTTCTGAGTAAAGTTGACAAAAGACCAGACGGAACTGTAGAAAGAAGTCAGCCCGTCTCCAAATCCCAGCACGGATCACACCCACGCAACGTCTATCCCGGGATTATCGTTTACGATCTCGCCGAACATGTACATGCCGACTCCCTGCTTTGTGCTCCACGAATAAAACGAAGCCGATCTGTTATCCGTCAGTCCATCATCATACTATACAGAATAATTCTCGCACAGCAATTTTGGAAGGCCTTTATCATAGATCCGTTTCAGCAAGTCGTCCTGTAAGTCAACGTCCATGACTTGGCATTTCTTCGGAGAAGACCTGCCGATATTCGTGAGAGCGATCTCTAAGGGCAGGGCCGCAACGTACTTGGGTTTTTTCACATTCGTTGTCTGCAGCACCGCTGTCGCCTTGACAGGACTTTCCACCTTAGCCTTCTTGGACTCGCGACGCGCCGTTGCCGATCCGGGCTCATCATCAGCATTTTCCTCACGCGACGATTTGAACGCGTCTAGGGAAGGTGGAGGAATGTCTTCGATGGAGGCACTAGAGTCAATTCTATCACCGGAGTAAAAGTTGCCCGGCGTACTCAGTGTCGAGCAACGATGAAATAAACAGGCACTCACCGCTTTCGTTTCGACGGGGTACTCTTCTTCGGAACGCGAGGCTTGTTTGGAGTAACGGGAG